>JBBPNE010000170.1:0-40608 GCA_038090735.1 Xerocomellus amylosporus | reverse complement strand
AATAAGATCATTAAGGACTTTTTGGGCAGCGAAGACTGACGGGCCAGTGAGTGATATCGAAATCGTCACCAAGGTCGTCTACGATTGTAAGTAAAAGCAAAACCCATTAACCGTAGTGTAACAACTTACTGTCAGATTTGTCAGTTGCATCGGCTTGATTATCCGAGTCATGAGACTTTGTATCGTGTTGCTCCTTCTTCTGAAACAGAGAAATTTAGGAGTTCGTGAAATTCTGATAAGTTTGATTGAACACCAAAAAAAATTACGAGGAAAAGAGGGTGGACCATTTTAATGGCAAGGAATGGAAAAAATGATTACGCGTCGACAACTTCCGCTCACAGCAGCATGCGCATTTACGGACTATCGATCCCAAGGTCAAACAATTGACAAGGTGCCAGCCGTGGACATAGGAACTCCACCTTCTGGCGAGCTCACGCCATTCAATGCGTACGTTGCATTGTCACGCAGTCGAGTCTAAGGAAGGGACAGCATACTGAGGTTGTTACGAGGTTTTGATAATACTTTGTGACGAACGGCAAGCAACTAGTAAGTCGGAGAAACTCGGGATCGTATCGGCAAGAGTAGGGTGTGTAGACGACACAGCCACTAATTTCAAGTGGAGTGACCTTGGTCAACAAGGTAATGACCGCGTGTCGCAGGGAAACGAGGGATCTCGGGCCTCTGCTCATATCTCCTTAAGTGCTAAAAATGCCATGTGATCCATGGATCCACACGAACACTATTTCCTTGGTTTAGAAAAATGACTTGTATGCATGTGGGTCGCCAGGATGACACTGCGGGTGTATGTGTATTATTCACCTGGTTCATGCATGCCAATGTCAATTGCTAGGGGATAAAATGGTGTACCGATGGTAGTAAATGATCAGTCGTTATAGGTTTCTGGATATGTAAAAACAAACCAAGTATTGTACATTCTGTGTGTTAGAAGAATGCAGGAACCACTGTCGAACTACGAATGCAAGGTGAAAATTAAAAATACAGGCCACCGATACTATGGCCCAGGACATTGCTGACAAGTCTCTCCACCAATGGCACTATGCGCTCGACGTTCGTTCAATGTGCAGGTTAGGCAAGCTCAAAGCTTCGCATGTGCTTGTGCCTTTTCAGCTAGCTGCTGTTCCCGGCGCTTTCGAGCGAGGAAAGCACGACCTGCCCGACTCGTGTTCTCCCTTCCGAGGATCTCAGAGATCCAAGCACCTGTTTCCGCAAGCAACGGAAGAGATATCGGACCAACGTCCCATTTCGGACCGAGAACCGACGATAATGCATGTGAAACTGCTGGGAAACAAGGTGGGAATTAGTATAGAATGGTAAGTACAAGAGTGAGATGGGCCGACCAGAGTGTGGCTCTCCGATGTCACCGTAGAAAGACTCGCCGGTGAGGGCGTACACGACGTCTTCCGTGGCGACGTTCCCGGTAGCCCCAGGGGAATAAGGACACCCGCCGAGTCCGCCGACCGAGGTGTCGAACGAACGCAAGCCCACGTCGAGCGCGGTGAATATATTTGCAAGCGCCGTTCCGTTCGTATCGTGGAACTACTCGGGACAACGTTACAGATAATTACAGGAACGCAGAAGCACAAAGGCACTCACGTGTCCAGCAAGTCTGCTAGGATCTATCTCCTTGCAGACCTCTTCCAGCACTGCATGCACACTGGCTGGCGTGCCGGCGCCTGTGGTATCTCCCAGACTGACCTCGTAACAGCCCATCTGGAGCAGCTCTCTCGAGATGTCTCGCACCTTACGCGGATCCACGCGTCCCGAATACGGACATGTGACAATGACCGAAACATATCCGCGTACTCGTAACCCTTTAGCACGGGCAGCGCGGGCTACGGGCTCAAGGCGGGCCAAGGATTCCGATACCGTGACGTTGGTGTTAGCCCTTGAAAATGCGTCCGTCGCAGCAGTGAATATCGCTACTTCTGTGACCGGGGGTGGAGGCTTCGCAGCTGAATCAGGGGAGATGGAAGCGGAGAGAATGCGGAAGATTTCCTCGAGCCCCTTGGCGTTGGGGACGAGTACTGAGAGATTAGTGTTTGGAATGGGTTCTATGAGAGAAAGGACCTCTGCTGTCCCTGCCATCTATTGACATCGCATCCACAGAAGGTCAGGACAGAATGCATGTGACGAGAATAAGAACGACGGGCCTGAGGTACCCACTTCGGACTGACGAAACTGCCCACTTCAATGTTTCGCAAGCCTGCCTGCCCGAGCCGGTTTATCAGTTCTGCTTTGATGGGTGGAGGGATTGGCCGTGGTTCGTTCTGGAGGCCATCACGCGGGCCAACTTCGACGATGCGTACGAAGTTGGACTTGGTGGAGTAATACCGACCGTAGCGCCAGGGTGCGACCTGTCTCAAGCCTAGGCTAGCAGTGTTTCTCTGATGGCCCTCGGAAGCACGTTTGGCTACGCGAGATAGAAACATTACAACCTTGGACTTGATGCAATTCGGCTTGAGCTTGAACAAGTCGCACGCAAGTTCGATGACTATTAGTGCACTGTAAAGAAGGGGGGTGTAAATTTACCACGGCTAATCTACCCCTGTAATTTACTGTAATTTACATGTCAATCTCGCCGACCAGCCTCAGAGGTGTAAATTAGCGTCGATTACACCATGCCTCCAAGCCACCCGAGTCGGACATGTCATGTCGGAGTGTCGAGGTAACCGAGAAAGTGAAACACAAAAGCCTCAGCAAGAAGTTTGAATAGACCGGTTTCAGTGCGCTCGCAACATGGACGTGGAAACAAAATATAAGCTCCACAAACTGTGCATTTACCTCGATAATCTTCCCGATTCCCTTCCATTTCGAGAGGAGGCTGAATCCGACTACGCCTTCCATTATTTTGGCTTCGGTGATTCAGACGAGGAGGATTATGGGCTCGAGGGGGCTGTAAATCGTCAATTTGAGGTCCGGCTAGGTCATCGCAGGGATGGGCCGGTCAGGCTCAAGGAAAGGGGCCCAGGACTCTCAGCAGTCATCATCGTCTTGGAGAATTACCTCACAGAGCTTCCCGAGTCTGTTATTCTGAAGAAATGGGTGGACGACCTCATTCTTTCCACACGCCAAGTGTTCGAGAATGCGAAACATCCAGTAAGTTGTATTAGTGTGTCACCAGACTTGAATTGCCACTTACACTGCCATGAAGCTTCCAATTGTGCCCAAGCATGTGAATCCCTGCCAGGCTGCGCCCAAGTCATTATCGACTCCGAGTCCAACAGTCAAGTCCAACAACGAACCTGATGCAGATGACCAGACTCGGACAGAGCACCGAGCACTGCCTCGGGTGCGAAAACAGGTCCAGAAACTGGACTCGAAAGTCCTCTCTACGTTTGAAGACCCAGCACATACCGACCTACCTGAAAAGGAAGATAAATGGGGGAGTGGGATCAAGACTCTCCCACTACTGCTTGAGGTCTCGTTGCGCTGTCAAAAGATGAGCGGGATGGCAGTCCGCGCTGAGCGTCAGCAATTGGCGCTTACAGGCACGTCCGAAATCGACCTTTCGTCCCCGTTTTTCCGCGATATCCTAGATGAACCCACCAAGTCACGGTTCCAAATGTCGATGACAGCAAAATCCCTCGATCCCTCTTCAAAAACGTTGTCGAGAGCAATTCCGAAGGCTTCGGACTGGGATAGCTGGTAGAAACCACCTATTTTACCCTACTACGACTCCCAATCCGTGCGAGCCCGCCACAGCTCTTACATAGTTACGCTACGACTCGTCATGTCTGCGCAAATAATCCATAGGCTCTCAGGCGCGCACGCGAATCGGGGCTTGTTCGAGAGTCGTATTTGCTACTCAAGTCGTCGCACCTCGGAGACCGACGAAACAATCTAAGGCCCATTAACCGGTAAAATTGGACGAGATCCCTCCTTTACCGTGCACTAATGACTATACAATTTTGGTAAATAAGCCCCTAAGCTTATCCTTCCAACGCTTCTGGTATATGACTCCGATGGGGACACGTCCCACTACCCTGCCCTATCCCTCAAGAAGAGGTGCAAGACCGAATTCAGCGGCCATTGGCGACAAGGATCCGCACGGTGGGCTGACGATGCAAGTTGTGTAGCCCCGGAAGACAAGTTGACTTTGCTTCCCATAGCTACTGAGCCTAGAAGGAGCGAGAATTCGATGCTGGTTTCCAACAACTCGTAGTATCGGTCTACGAACTCACGAGAAGAATGTTGGAAGGAAGATATCATCGTAGTCAACTGCGCAAACTCGAAGTCCCTCTACGAGTATTCGACCAACTACCTCCGAGCGGGACCAATCGCGCAATACACTTCAATCTCGAGTTCAAAGTAATCACTGCTCCACACTGAGTGAGTCGCTAGGTGATAATTCCGCGACCGCAAGTTGTCCTTTCCCACCCGGCTGTGTCGCGGGTGTGTACTCGTCCCATACATCGAACACGGTTTTGGGTGGGTGGGGTGGCTCGTATCTCGGCTCGAGAGCGACTGGAACAGTGAATGTGGCATTGGGGCGTCTGACACGAACGTCAATTGTAACATGGGCACGTAATGTCTTCGAACCGGAGGTCAGCCGCATCAGTGGTACATTTGAGTGACGGGAAATGTTACCCACGGGGATGGACTGCACGAGGCTTCAAGTTGCACGAAAATGTAACTCGGCGAGGTGTCCAGAACCGGGCATCCATGAGCGATTGTGTGACGACTTTCGTGTATGCCCAACACTCTGCCATGTTCATGATCAGCCTAGTGGTAACAGGCGGGGGAATCTTGGGTAAGTGCGCCAGTCGAAGTAGATAGTAAACCTCGTTTACCTCGCCAAAGCGTGGTTTAAATCGAGACTGCGAGAGGCGGTAAGCCTCGATGGCATCGCGATACCAAGGAAGGTTCGAGGCCCACTCGAGGTTATCCATATAGAGCGGTGTTACGTCAAAGAACCTGGCCCTAAGAGCAAGCAAGACAGAGATGACTCGTATGTCCTTCGTTATTGTCAGCTCCGAGAATGATACAGAGTGGAGCAAAACCCTTATGATTCGGCCTATTGATATCCTTTTCCAGATCGTATTAGGCTACTCCTAGCAGCATAGCCAATCTGCCCATGAACTCGTCCTCATGTATTTGATTAAGTCCGAGAAGTTTGCCGCACAGACGATGAAGAATACCATCTCCTTTGGGATCCACAGCGTGGGGGATGATGATGTCCAAGTCGATTGGTGATACCGAAAACTGGGACAGAATGAGTTGTCAGTGGGCAGTGGAGAGATCGGCACGAATGTCGCATCCAGGAGGAATTTCGCGACAGGATGTGAAGTATCAGGGTGCAGCGGGTCCTTCTTTAGCATGCAATGTAATGCACCCAGAGTTACCGATCGACAGCTTGCACCATATGTTCTCACCAAGGGAACGAGGACTGTTGTTAGATAGACCCAAGAAAAAAGGAGTATGCCATTCATTACGGAATAACTGATGGCCAATGGACGCCAAGCCAACTTCAATTTCTTCGGTAGACGACGATAGTGATACGGGCCTTTGAAATAGAAAACATCGAAGACTCGAACTCGAAAGAGTTGGGTTGCACGGTAGCGGTTGTGGGTTTGAAGTACATACCAGTGACGAGCAATGACGGAGCTCCAACATAACCCCTCCTGTCAAGGCAACCAGGTTTGAAAACCGAGAACCGTCGAATTACTAGTGACCACTTAGTTCTTTATCAAAATCAAGTCTGAGAGATCGGAAAAGACAAAACCACATCTACGACCTACATTTCCTCGTCGCTATTCCTCCCTCTCCAAAAACGCCGTCCCCCCGGCTCTCAGTTTGCCCATAAAGTTCTCATACCATTTCGCAATGACGCCCATCGGCACCATACTCTCTGGCCCCATCCCACCCGAAGGCACGAACCCAGACACGTAATTAAACAAATGCCGCGCGATTCTCTCCGCCAGTGCACCGAGATCGACCTGTTTCGTCATCGCCGAGGCTACACCCATCGTGTTCGCGTTCAGCGTCGCGTTGATCGATGCGGCGGGAAGCGCTGCTATCTGCGCGGCGACCGTTTCGAGGGGCTCGACCGCGAATCCAAGGGTGGCGGTGACGTCGCCGGTCGTGGTGGACGCGGCAGCCTGAGAGGCGAACGCAGAGGGCGTACTCATGCCAGAGGCAGGATTAGACACGGAAGAAAACGTGGAACGGAGGCGGAAAATTGCAGACGGTTTTTCGTTGGAAAGCCTATGCTCGGAAACGAAAATGGTGAACCGGATCAGCGTTTGTGTACTACAGGGTTTAGGGGGAGTATGGGACGCACATGCCCAGTACTTGGGACCCTTTTCCTGGCCAGAAGAAGTGCACGGTAGCACCATAGCCTTCGGGGAATGGCACTAGATCCAGCGTCAATCACAGGGCTGGGCGGATGAATATATGGAGATGCTCACCTGTTCCCAATAGAAACACGCAGACGTGGTTGACCTTCTCCGCAGCGGGAATCTCAAATAGGGCGTGCGTCTCGTCTACTTGCTGCAGGTTGGTTTGGAAAAATCTGCCAGCCACACAGCACCCAAACATAGTTGAGGGGTCAGAGTGCAAAGATATCGAGCCCAAGTATCAAACCGGTCGAGTTAGTACCGGTGCTCGAAGCGTACGGGGCTGAATGGTCGTAGTTTCGACGGCGGGTAGGTCGAGTGAGGATTGTGGTTGGAAGGTAAGGATGTCATGGATCGGTGATGACATGGACATAGTAGTACTCCACAGTTGGTCCAGACTGGGCCACACCGCATTTGCCGAATTCCACAAAATTCCACAACGAACGCGAAGGGCGTCGGTGTTATTAGGGATCGTCACAACACAAAACAATAGAATTTCCGCCTGCACACTGTGGGGTGTGGTTGCTCTACCACCTCTATAGGATCTCGGCGGAAGTACGATATCAAGAAGCCAGGAAAGCATGGGGTATCTGTCCAAGGACCGAGCCTTCCATATGGGCACCATGCGTCTACTCTGGTTTTTGGGACGCGTTACCCTTCCCTGCCTCGACGTCTTCTAGTGGCACTCTCTCGTACTTGTTGCCGTCCCTCTCGCCAGACTTGGGTGTCTGCGACTCGACGTGCTTCACCCACGTGTACCAAACGGATCCTCCGAGGATAGTCGCGATCGAAGAAGCGCGCCCACTAAACTCGATCAGGTTAGCTCGGAAGCACACCAAGACGTCAGTGAAACACTTGCGTGGAGATCACATCGCCAAATAGCCACATGCCCAACAACGACGCGGCAACGCCACGAACAGCGGAAGAGACCATGTGCGTTATCGGAGACGTCACTTTGATAGAAAGCAGACTGGCGAGGCTCATCATAAACCCAAGAACACCCTGTTATGTCCACTCGTTGTCAGCGAACACTCATAAACCATATTGAACTCTTACGGTGATGGCAGATCCCCAGACAAACGTGTGCAGTTCCGAAAGCTCGCCAGGAGCGGGAACAATGTCGTCTGGCCCGAAGAAGAGGGTGGTAATAGCGGGTACCTCCCCTGCAAGGACGACAAGGGGAATCAAGAGCACAGCACTCAACAAGTTCGTGTACCAAGAAAGGTGCATGGCACTGCCTTTGACCACATCAAGGCTCTTTTTGATCACGACCGAGTGCACCGCTGTTATTGCTGAACTGGCAACACCGAATGCAATGCCAAGCAGTGCAATCGGGGTAGTATCGAGGAAGATGCCGACGAAGAAGCCAAGTGTGACCACTGAGCACGAGAAGAGGATACGGAGGGAAGGCCGTGCCTGCAGGAAGATGTAGGAAGTCGCAACGGTGAACGGGAGTAACAGTCCGCGGGCAACCTGATAGAACGAGGCGTCGACGTATTTGAGAGTGTAATTACTAAAACTGCAACAGGGGTGAGCGGGTCCACGCACGAATAGCAGAACGACGAGCATACCTCAAACCGATGACGTTCAACGCAATCATAGGCGCAAGTCCCTTCATAAGTTGTGCATCGATAAACAAGGGGACTTGGACAAGCTTTACCGCATGTGAAACGAGGAAAAGGACAATAGCGATAACAAGCTGTGTGAAGAGGAAAAAAAGAGGAGCCGAGGTCGACTGCAGCACCCATTTATTCCTGCAGTATCTCAGCTGGTATCAGGATGGACGTAGAAATTCAGCGTACGCCATGACCATCTACAGACTGTCATGAGCTGGCAATTGGGCACTGAGACACAGCAACACATACCGCCAATGCCGCTACGAGATAGAACAACACCGTGCCCCCCTGAGGTTACTTTAGTTCTCAACAAGCATCATGCACTTCGCATGACATACCACTAGGAGGTGGTTATTTTGCTGCGGCCCGCGGGCGCCATTTTGCGAAGACATCGTTGTGTGCGTGTGTACAGCTCGGCTGCGCGGGGAGCTGGAGATGTTATTGCTAAGGTGTTCAGACCTTGAAACTGGGTTTATCGTCTGGCTTAGGTTTCCGTAAAGAGAAAAGGTCGAGGTTGTAGTCGTGTCGCAAAGCGCAGCTGAAACGATTTGCGGTGCGTTCGCTCACGTGAGAGCCTCTTCTTGAACTCGCGGCGCGTCGCGTACAATCATTATTACAGTCACCATCACTGACTTCTTTGTGCGTTGGACATTGCTAATTCTTTTAGTTTGAAGCAGGTCAGCCTTTAACCATGTCAGATGATGGCCGAGATTCGGTGCCTCCTCCACCCACCATTCGGAACATTGGCAAGTACACGATTTCCCCCTTTCTGAACTCGGTCTCAAACGTTGGATGTACAAAGAATCGGACAACACAATAAAAATATTGCTAGCGACAGATAACCACATTGGTTACCTTGAGCGAGATCCAATTCGTGGTCAGGATTCTATCAACACGTTCAAGGAGATACTACAATTGGCAGTCAAGCAGAACGTGAGTTCAGCTTCGCTCGGACGGGTTGTCTTCGCCGTTTGCTGTGTGTGCGAATTCGAACGTCCATGTCGATCGTTGTTGGCAAGACCACTGACATCACCAAACTAGGTTGACTTTATTCTCCTTGCTGGTGACCTGTTCCATGAAAATAGACCCTCTAGAGATTGCCTCTATCAGGTGATCGCTCTCCTACGCGAATACACACTGAACGACAAGCCAGTTCAACTCGAGCTGTTGAGCGATCCCAACGAGGGGAAAGCGGAAGGTTACGAGTACGCCACATGAACAATCCTTGGAACTTTGCCCGGCACTCACGCATGGCTAGTTTCCCAGCAATTAATTACGAGGATCCTAATTTGAACGTTGGCATCCCGGTGTTCTCAATCCATGGTAATCACGATGACCCACAAGGTGCAGGCCCGGTGAGTCTCACTGCGGGTGGCACTCCATGCCATTGATAACGCTTTCTAGGAGGGCGCACTATGTGCTCTTGATGTGCTCTCTGTGTCCGGTCTTTTGAACTACATGGGGAAGTACGATCTTCCCGTCTCAAACGCTGACGCGCAGCAGACCGGCATTGCAATCAGACCAGTTCTCCTTCGTAAGGGTAGCACTTTCCTTGGCTTATATGGCGTGGGCAACGTCAAAGACCAACGCATGCATTTCGAGCTTCGGAGCAACCGAGTCCGCATGTACATGCCCCGAAACAAGGATGAATGGTTCAATATGTTACTCCTTCACCAAAATCGGTATGATGAGCGCTATTATTTCAAGTTTCTTGTAAAATCTTCTCATCAACGACTCTCTCTCCTCGTGGCAGTGTGCGACATGGTCCTCAGGAGTCAGTTCCTGAAGGCATGTTCGACGACAGTGTAGATCTCGTTGTCTGGGGTCACGAGCACGACTGTCGCATCGTCCCAGAGTCTGTTGCTGGCAAAAATTATTATATCACGCAACCTGGGTCGTCGGTAGCTACTTCCCTCGCTGATGGCGAATCGATCGAAAAGTGAGTGTGGTGCACCATGTGCTGGCAGCGTTCCGTCCTCAGGCTGCCGGTTGTTTTATTTCAGACACGTTGCGTTGGTGGAGATCCAGGGGAAAGAGTTCCAGTTGAAGCCTATACCTTTGCGAACGGTTCGGCCGTTTGTACTGGAAGACGTAATCCTCAGTGAGGCCTCTGAGGAAGAGGGGTTTGATATCAATGATCAGATCGCCGTGTCCAAATTTTTGAAATCTCGAGTGAACCAATCTTACTTTCATCGAGGATGCTCATTCTGATCGAACGCGATTATAATAGGTCAACGCGCTGATCGAACAGGCCAACCACCTATGGGATGACCGAAACAAGAGGGCCGTCGAGGATGGAGAGGAGGAGCTACCGCGCATGTTGCCACTCGTTCGATTAAAGGTGCTTCTGAACACACTCGTCTCCGTGGTTCTTGTCTGATGCACATTTTTACAAGGTGGACACGACGGGCGTCAGTGAAATGTCCAATCCCATCCGTTTCGGCCAAGAATTCCAAGGTCGTATCGCAAACCCACGCGACGTCCTTGTCTTTCACCGCGCGAAGAAAACGACTCGGACTACCAAGGTCACGATCGACCAACCCGAGCTCAGCATCGACGATCCGGAGCTCTCTATTTCCGAAAAGCTGTCCATGGTCCGGGTGCATACGCTCGTCAAGGAGTACTTGGCGGCACAAGAGCTGCAGCTGCTTGGGGAGGCTGGTATGTCGGACGCGATACAAATGTTTGTCGAAAAGGACGATTCGCATGCGATATCCACGTGGGTCGTGCTTATTGAAGTTATTGAAGTTATTCGGCTTGGATTACTTACGAATTATTCTAGCCATGTGTCGACTGCGCTGAGAGCACTTATGAAAGGCGTACAAGCGAATGGGGAGATGGACGAGGGCGACCTCGACGATGTGGTCTGTCATTCACGGATATCCTGTCCTATGATCTCCTCCGCCGACAGCTTCATAGGTTAACAAGGTCAGAGAGCAGTACGACCAGGACTATGTGGAACACGCCAAGACAGGGAAGACAGCAAAATCCAAGGTGACATTGTCCCCGACATCTGTTCCAACACTCACAGCATTAACAACTTGTCAGGGTAAAGGCAAAGCTCGAGCTGAAAACTCGGATGATGGTGCCTCCGTGGATTCGATGATGATGGACGTTGATGCGGCTGGATCGGATTTTGAAGCGCAATCAGACGAGGTGCCACCTCCCAAAAAGAAGGCCACGACTTCGAAGAAAACGGCCGCCGCCACAAAAGCGACTGCAAAGAAGGCGCCCGCGAAAGGAAGGGGGAAGAAGGTTGTTGCGAGCGAATCGGAAGAAGTCATTGAACTTGATGATGAGGACGAGGAGGACGAGCCCGCACCAGCTCCGACGAAGAAGACGAGCAGGGCCGCGGTGTTGAGGTGATTCACGTTGCTTCTCGTGTTGGCCACTCTCGACTGATGGGCCTCTCTTTCTATTAGCCAATCAACTGCCAAGAAGGCACCAGCGAAGAAGACGACCTCCAAGGCAAAAGGTTCGTCTCAGCAATCAATGTTGTCGTTCGCACCTTCTGGGCGGACCTCGACTAGAGCGGCTGCAACACGTGCAAGGGGCAAATTGGCGAACACGGTGCGTGACACCATGTTATCATCCAAGAGTGATGGCTTAAGCGCTTACCCCTGGATCGCAGGTAGACAGCGATGACTAGACACACGTATGTACGTATCAATGATGATAAGCCGAAGCTGTCCTGCCAAGTATCCTTTTATCCCGACCGTGTAATTGCGGAGGCAATATACTCTTTGTGTGCCGCAGCAAGCCCCCACGAGGCTTGCATGGTTTCGCTTGAGGCGGGGCTTTTGGGTTGTCCGTGTTTCACGTCTCCAGGGGATGAGGTGCGGCCGTGGTAAGCGACCTTTCGACCATTGAGCAGATTTCGCGTGGACGAGTCGGGGAGAACGGAGCCATCACATCAACCACGCCCCTCGAACCGTCCGGTGCGCAGTTTAAAAGATCCATGACTGCCAGGCAGCCACCGTGAGTATCGATCATATTTTGTGGAAGGATTACACAGGGAGTTGTACAGATGGCGGCGTAATCCGTGGCTCTAGACCTGTGGTGTTGGTGTCCCCCCGCTGTTAGACGCACGGGATGAGCTAAGCTGAGTGAGGCACAGACACTGCCTCGACCTTGTCACAGCTCATAATCGATCGATCAGCCCTGCCAGGGGCCTTGGACGATGAGTGGTTGCCAGGACAAGTGAAATGGCAGATAGCTCATAGGTGTCACAGCGAAGACGTCGCCCGACACGCAACCGAAACGCCGCCGTCTGCGGATGCGGCACTCGTATTCAAGGCTAGACTCGGCGGTGGACGTTCTCGAACATGATGCATGACGCATGACATGCCAGCAAGGACTCCAGCTCACCGTGCATCGCCTCCCTGCGCGACTCGGACGCGAAATAGTCCGCCGCCGCCGCCACGGACGCTGTATTCGATACATATCGAGCGTTGATCATGAGGAGCGCGTACACGTTGCGCAGCTCAAGTCCAGATACGTTCGAATGGACAGGTGATGATAAGCAAACCGGAAAGATCGTGTCCCTGGTATAACTTCTTGCCTCTTCGAGCGGTTTTCTCGTCGTGGTGCAACTTGACCAGGGAAATCATTGTGACGAATGTTAGTTTTGCGACAGGTTCCGAAACCTCCGATCGGGGAGGGACCACTGTTTCCCCCCTTTGATCTGGGGGATATTCCCAGCCTGCGCTCCCTTTACTAATCGGCCGGCATACGATTTTGCATGCCTAAACGCCTGCCGGAATGTTTTGTCAGGGAAGAATGGCACAATTTCCCAAGCCAAGGTTGTCCGGCTGGTGGATGCTTATTCAGAGAGTATCTACCGAGATTACGGAGATCAGATATAAAGAAGGCTGCCACGATGTTGTGTCGCCCAGAGGAGCAGACGGCGGTGCTCGCACGCGCCAAAAGGGTCGTGACGTGTGAGAATAAAACAGAGCATCATAGGCGGCAATCAGGCAGAAGGGACGTGCATCCTAGAATGAAAACTGGTTTGGGTTTGTGGAGATAGTGGGACGGGGATAAACGGTTGTGTACACGATAACCATTGACATACTTTACAGCTCGACTTCCCGAACGCCATCTCTGTCGACTACTTTGACTTTGTACCTTTCCGGACTGACTACTAGTCGCTTGGAGACCTCATTGATGCAACGTCTGAGCGTATCCAAGCCCTCTTCGAGTGTTGCTGCCGGATTGTGGTATCTAAGGATGCCATCAGTAGGTCTCCCTGGATGACCTGAACGATGTCGACGGCCCACCTATCCAGCAAACTCAACGCAAAGTAACTCCCGTATCCATGCGCCGCAAAGGGCACTTCCACTACTGTTCCCAGATAATCAACCCAGTAGAGGGTCGGCTTGTGGTCTGCGAGATCATATCCACCGATGAGTAGGTTGACTGAATATGCGTTTCTGGATCGGAGAGATTCTGCAAGCGAACGACGGATCCACGAAGCGGCGGCAGATGGGCGGAGAGGGTAGAGATTGCGAATTTGGTACAAGCGAATGTTACGTTCGACATACTCTGCAAACTGAATCGTATCGCCTGAAAAAGAAGAGACAAGAGGATCGGTCATTTGCACACACGCGATGGTGTACGCGTTCGACTGACCTGGTTCTCCTGAATACGCCATGAGCAAGTGCGAGCCCAGTTCCTTGATTTTATCCAAGTCGTTCTTCATTTTGACGACAGATCGGGCAGCGGTCGTGTCCGCTGCGACGATCACATAGCCCTTTCCAGTCAATGCAAAGGAGGTCTCCATGTCGTGGTGGTTGTCTGTGAAGCTTTAACGGACGCCAGTGCGAGCGTACGCGTCGATGTCAAGGACGCGCGTTCGAAGAAATGGTTTAATTATTTAATTTGTTAATTTGTTAACTAGGAATAAATACGATTGTAGATTACAAGGAACTGATATGCCTCTATCTCATGTTTGTGTTCCTCTTTGACCTCTCGAAGTTTAGTACCGCAAACGTGGAACCACAGCTTCGTTGCAACCTTGCGTGGCCACTGGCCAGTCCCTTTGATCACAGAAGGCTCCTGGGGCCTGACTCACCGCTGGCAGTAGATATGTAGTCCATTAGTCCCGGGAGTTTTTCCGTACACGTTGCTTCGTGCGCCCCTGCCTTTTTGCATCTCTGCTGCAACCTGCCACGTTTTCACCGTGTAATTCAAGTTGTAGTATCGTTGATCTGTCTTCCGCGTGGTCGAGCATCGAATTCCCGGGCACCTACGTTCCGCGTCGATCCCGTGTGCGTAGGTGCATTTTAACCTCATGGTAATTAATATCGACCACGTAGACGCCGATTGGTACTTCTCGAGTGCTTTCCACCGAGGTTGTTGCAACCGAACAGGGTCCGGCCGCAGGCCGTCAAGTCAAATATACATAGTGGGTCGACAAATGAGTGTGAGTCGGAGGTCCGGCTTTATCTCAATGGGATCTATCCTGATTTATTCTGATCTAGGGAATGGCGAGGCCACGTCAGGACTCAGCTACAATCGGAATGCATGTTTGCATCTCACTTCGGGCAATGAGGCAATCGATCGTACTAAAGTGCATCGCAACCAAAACAAGCCGAATTATTTGACCGAAAGCTCTTGAATGGCACTGGTATGTACGGCGGTACGAGTGTCCCAACCATCTTCAAGTGTTGACTGTTCTCAGAGTCGTGAAAAGATTGAATGTGAGTTAGTTATGGGTGTTCTTTTTTGACACAGAACTGACAGAATGTGAGCGTGAACAAAACGGCTTTTTCTTGCTTTGAAAGAAGACCTGTTTGTTGTCGATATCAACCAGGAACGTGGAGCGTTGCGCGAGAACCTGATCCGCCTTGTACATAGAGTGTATTAGGGTCACTGATGACCCCATCTCGTTGACGGTGGTCAGCGTGGGAGACCAAGCCAAGTTCTTCTCCTGCTTTACCCTTGGTAATTACGTGTGTACTTCTTTAGCCACCGCATTTGCAAACTTCCCCCGTCCAACTGTTCCGCCGGATTTTCATGAGGTGCATACCTGGCTGCCTTTCACGACATGGCTACCTTGGGAACTTCTCGGCAAATCTCCTGGAAGGAGCTCCTTCATTCGGCAGACCTGTGGTGTAATTCATGCAGCGGAGTCACATCTATGGACTCCAATCGTATTTGTCAAGTGATGTATGTCTTCCGATTCTCACCTAGCGGGCTCGCGGACGGCCGCAATGGCGACTCCTTTTCTCGACGTGAAGAACGGTGTTGAGTTTGCCACGGACTCGGAGGAAGGGCATTAATAATATAAATTATGTGTACGTGCCGCTCGGTGGGTGCCCTTGTCAACTGACCAGGCTTGCTGTCGACTCATCATTCGTGCGATATAAGCGTGTCACTGTCAGCAACTCGATTGCACTCTAGCAGCTGTCCCTCTCGCAGTTGTCCCTTGATGAAACCCCCGCAGTGACCCGTTTCGCACCTGGATCTATTCGGATCTGACATGGGAGGGTCAACGCGACTTCCGCATCAAGAAGGTCAGCAGAAGCACGCACTCTGCTACTCACGATAATCGCCTTAATTTTAGCCAAGCGGCCCTTATTCCAGTTCATTTTCCAGTTCATTTTCTTTCGCTCTAGTTTCCGGATAAATATGAGCACATCCGACTTCGGCCCATCCCAATATCCATCCCTTCCCTGCAACTCAGCCATTAGACTAACCCTATGTCTTCAAGGACCTCCTCTGTCTACGCCAGCGCCGCCTCTGTTGCTTATGAGCCGTATACCAGCCCCTCGTCCTCGTCCTCGTCCACCACGTCCGTCATCTACGGTGGCACCCCAAAACCTGCACGGAAAGCTTGGGTCGACCCCGCTTCTCTCTCCAACTGCGGGGATGCATCCCAAATACAGGGAAATGTTTCAGCCCATGTCAAACAACTCATCCTGAACACTTTCATTGCCTATGGTGCCGGCGACGAAGAATGTTTCGGCCACCACGTCGCTAAAGCCGTCAAGTTCGTCGATATCAGCGCTTGTGACAGCAAAGATAAGCATGGCCGAATGGAAGCTATTACGACTGCAGAGGTTGTCGTCGACAAAAGTAGGTGTTCGCGTAGTTAAACGGCCAAGTGCGTCGTCTGACAGCGATTCCCCCAGAGATGCTCAATGGGGCAGGGATGCTTCACGGCGGATGCCTCGCGTTCTTGATTGACAACTGCTGTAGTACACCGCTTGTTGCCCTGGGTTTGATCCAAAACGTCAACGGTGTCGGCGTCACTCAAGCCATGAATGTCGTCTTTCACTCTCCTGCTCCTACGTGAGTTCTTCGCTCCCTCTCGGCGAAAGGTGCTTAGCTAACTTTGACTTGTGGCAGAGGGTCATGTCTTCGAATTATCAGTACATCTATCGCCATGGGCGGCCGCATCATGAGTGCTCGATGCGAGGTAAGCAACCCTGAGGCCCGCATGATCATGAACGTCCCTGATTTCAAATCCAGGTCATCAACAAGGGCACTGGGAATGTCGTGGCGTCGGCGTATCTCAACAAAATGCAGCCTGCCATTGCAAAACTATAGACGCGCTGTGCACGACTTATGCCTCTGACGAACACCTGGCGACGACATAGACCATTGTAAGAAAAGAGCTCCACTAATCCTGCACTTATACCCTACGCATTCTGTACTATCCATGCACATACACTGCCCCGGTAACGAGACGATACCTTTTTGGTTTTCTTGGAATATGCCGTGATTCTGCACGAGAGCCAAACAGATGGTGATCAAATTCACCGCGTGCTCACTCAGCAGGTGACAAGCTTGGGAGTTGAAACGTTGATGGACACTTTGTACCATTACGCCGACACAGTTTTCGGTCGGTCGATCGTCCGACGTTCAGTCCTTCATGATCGCAAGCGAAAAGCTGCGCACCAGGGACTCACGGGTCCTAGGTACGACCACCTTTTGCAACTTAACTCCACCGTGGTCAATTGAGTTGATGCGATGAGCAAGGATGAGAGCCCGGGAGGGTCATCGATCATATCGGTCAGCCAGGAGACAACATCCGCCCGCCCAAGGTCCACATGAAACTTCGGAGGCGCCAGTGTAATTACGAAATGCGTTCGCTACCAGACGGCGCAAGCGTCCCGGCGGACCCCGTCATCGTCATGACCACAAGGTCCGGGGGTGGGACCAGGCCTGATGTGGTGAGCGACCAAGGGAAAAACTACCATGCAAAGTGACGATCGGCAGGAAACCCGAAACGTTTTGGCAACACGGCGGAGGACCGCACATGCGGTGAAACCTTGGTTGCATGGCAGGTATTCAGAAATTCCCGCGCCAAAAAGGCAAAAGTCGGAACAGCAAAAAGAAGAGAAGGAGGAAAAGTACACGCCCCAATTCTGGGTCTCGCCCACAATCGTGATGCAGTGTGTGCCTGCGCGCAAGTGTTCGTGCCATCACAGCTCCTAAATTCTGGATTCTGACCGGCCGAAGCGAAGATGGTCGTCGTGCGATCTCCTTGAACGATAAGCAATTAAAGGGGGGTGTGAACAGTTGAACACTCGCGGGGGCTTTTGCCTCCTCCCTACGGTGGGGCTAAACTTTCCGCCAGTTTTCCCAAAACCATGCTAAGACTCTAGGCGCTCCGCAGCTGCTCACTGAAATCCTGAGAGCCCACCGGTCCACCTCCGGCAAGATCTCACTCTACCTGCGGGCCCATGCTTGGTCACGGTCGCGTTAATGGCGTCCATGACGAATGGAGTTCACTCCTTTTGCTATTCCATGCGTTTGTATTCGAGACTCTTCATTCATGATAGTTTATCCGTCGACCAGGATGGCTTGGAACCGATAGGAATCGAGTCAAGCGACCACCGTGACCAGGAAAATCACTTCGAAATCGCAAACTCCTCGTCGCCATTCGAAAGAGACCTCTCCAGCAACCAAACACGGTCTGTTGGGTGCACTGAGCGGCGGCGGCCAGTGGCACATGGATACGACAAAGAAAGAAGACGCGGTGACTTGCAAAGACTGCGCTGGAACCATCGAAAACTCCACCGAGCTGCCCGACCCCACACATGAATCGGCGGGATAATTGTTTTATATAAAACGTGTCGCAGACTGGAACACGCGGTATGTTTCTCAGGCTCTCCAGGTACCATTTTGGCCTTCAGAACAGCACCAGGCGCTTGCAGTGGTTTGCCTGTCGATAGACCTGCACAGGCTGCACAGCTCAAAAGTGAATCCACGTCCGCTTACACGGCTGGCCAGCCGAAGGCTCGCCTCGACGAATCTGCCAACACAAGGCTTATAAGCAAACTGTTGAGATATCGATCGAGGCATGATGAGTCTACGATCGGCGCAATGTCGAAGACTCGGATGTGATGTATTGCGGCAGTGAAGCCGTCTGATCTCACATGAGCCTGAGGCAGCTCGTTGATTATTCCCATCCGGTGGACGAGGGTCGTCTTTGGGCCGTGGAGATCTCGCACGACTCAAACACTCTGTGCATCGCCACCCAATGCCAAGATCTCGGTCGATGTTCTCCACGATTGACCCACCGCTGACGGTTCGCGGTCACAATAGGCATGTCATTCGTGGAGAGAGGGGGGAAAAGGTCATGGCGTACAAAGTGTCATTGCAAGTTGGTCCTCGATTGAGGGACAACCTCGTCGAGGATGTAGGATCGCCGGGGACGTACAAAGTCCCCTCGACACCTGGCTCCACAATTCCAGCGCTCTGCATTGGACGACTTGTCGCATTTTAGTGAGCGGGTTCTTCACCCGTCCCTCCCAGTCGAAAACTTTCCTTAATCCCAGGCAAGCATTACGACCTCTATAAGGGAGTCCATCATATTAGTCAGTCTAAGCTTTACTAAAGCGCGGATCACGATCACTGCTGAACATATATCCTCATGTTTCCCGGAAAGCCACGAACATTGTAGCCACTTTCAAACAAATGTTGGAGGTCGAAAACCAATAGAATGACATGACAACAACGCGATACGGTATGCGATGGGAATCAGATCGAACGAGATAGAAGTCGCAATGATCGCAAGCTCCAATAAAACGGGGACGCATACCAGCAAGTCCCCATACTAAATACTGGCATGAGATTCTATCGTATGGACCCTAGATCACTCCATCATGGTCTCGCATCCATCTACATAAGTATATCCTTCGTCACTCAGCTCTTGTTGATCTGCTTGTCGACCGCCAAGCGCGCTATCACCCTCCCCACCTCTTTCTGCCAGTCCGTCGATACACAGAAATATGAGCCGAGAATCACAGCCCAAGCCATCCCAACGGTCAAACCCCTCCAAAGCCCCAAAATACCCCAGTCTCGTTTGAATGCTAACCAAAGGCTGATCGGGATACCGAGACAATAGAATCCACTTGCACCGACATCATCCGTCAATGTTCGGACGAATCCAGGCAGAGTTCGAGCTTACCTGATGTTGATCAGCGCGCCCAACGGCTAACCCCGGGACGCGTGTTCTTTTAGTTATTGCTATTGATACAAGATTTGAAAGGGTTTGACACGCACCTGTTTGCCTTGCGAACGCAGGATGCTAGAGAGCGCAGCGCCACAGTGGTCGAATACTTGTGTGGCGCCACCAAAGGGAGCCACGAGGGTCACGACCTCTTGCTTGGGGAACGTAAACCCGATGAGTGATCTTCGCGGGTACCCGAGTCATATTCCTGGACCCGAAAGGTCCAGGTCTCAGATCCAAAAATCGTCGCAAAGTGTTACTATAATTGGTAATGCCGAGTGTTTATTCGTTGGTCATGTTTGCCCCTTTGGTTACCTCCTTTCCCTCTCTACGCTACTCTGCTTGTGATCCTTATAGAGATTCGTGCGCTGGTCGTAATGCTTAAGGAAACCGATTTCGCTCATCATTAGTGCAGCGCCCTGTTCAGCTGTTCTTCACCTTTCCTCTCGCTCTCCCGATATCTGCAACTGTACTGGCCGTGTATCCTTCCTTACACTCAAAATCCAATCTGTAATAAGGCAATCGTGTGTACGTTAAACTGGTCGCGGGTCTCGCTGTCGACTTGCGGGTTCAGGGTTGCCCGGAGGGCCGTGGAATACACCACACCTGGATCACCATTGAACATATATCCCCACGTCGCTCGGAAAGTCACAAGGATACCACTTTGGGACGAGCGTCATATACAGAAAATCAACAAAAGAACGTGCGAACCTTATACATAGCGTGAGGCCAATGGAAACACCTTTCGCGCACCATGATGCTGTGACTGATAGGATCAAAGCGATCTACGCATATCTTCGTCTGAGAGCAGCAGTCCAAGTTGTCTTCAAGTTCCAACTGTAAGTCACAAGCTGAAATGATAGTGTATTGCACACAGGAATTCGGCGCGGCGGTGTCTCGTCAGCTAGCGCATAATAATTAATAGACAACCACACCCAGCAGTGGCACTAGGCTGGACTCTGTCTCCAGCGTTTTACACTCCCGGCTGTAAAATATATCTACACCGGTCAAATACAGAATATATAAACCTAGTTCAGAGTGAGCGAACAAAACGAACGAAAAAAAAGAGCTCGAACATCTATGTTTCGCATGCATTGTGGCCGGCCGCTATCCAGAGAAAGTCTACAACCTCATGGTATTGAAAAGAGACTGAACGACTACGTCAGAATAATCGTACGAGGAACGAAGTAGGGTATCTAGCGGAGTGAGTAATGAATGTAAACAGTAGACATACCTCAGTCGGAAACGACCAAGGTTTGTACTCCGACGTCGAAAAGAAAATGAGTGCAGTAACGTCTGGTAAAATATTGCTATATCATACGGGGTATTGTAGACGAAAGTTGGTCTTTAACTAGCATATCCGGTCAACACACCTACCACAAAACAGTCTGGAGGCGTCTTTTTTTGGTGTCAGTTGGTCCTTGCGAACGCGCGCTGGAGCTGCGCCAACGGAAACCCCATGCCCTTGCGTATCCGGAAAAAGTACATGCCCGCAAACATGAACAGGACCTATCAGCCGCACGCTAGCGTCAGCCGCGGTCCAGCTCACCAACCGAGATAAAGCGAAAACGCACGTTGAATCCAGCCACCCCAAGAACGACACCCAAATCCCTCCAATGGTGTCCATACGACACATTGAAATTGAACTGCAAATATGCGTCCGTTGTCCGAAAGGGACAGAACGCGCACGCGGCGGTCGCGGTCGGGTCGGCGAGGTAGCCGCCGGCAAAGGCGATATAAGGGTCCATGTAGGCGCTGCAGCTCATCCCCGTGGGTGGTTTGATCGTCACGAGCTCGGTAGCCGTGCAGGTGATCAGTTGGTTACCGAGTGCTGGGAGGACTCGTCAGCGTATCGTTCAGGGCGCGGTGGAGAGGGTCACCTTGGCCCAAGAGACCTTCGGTGATGTAGGTAAAGGGGGAGACGTAGTACATCCACTGCCACCACCCTAATTGAGAATACGTTTGTAGGACGCCGGCACTGTGAAGTCACCACGTCCATCTACCGAGACACGCCAAGTGAAAAGAGATGGGAACGTACAAGATGAACATAAACGAGAACAAGGTACTGAACAGCGTAGATGCGATGACCCCGTTGGGAGAGATTGCCGCGACGACCTGCCCAAAGGTGGTGTAGTATAACGGGAACACGACGCAGTAAAAGAGGTACGAAAAGCCAGCACGGGAAGAGTCGAAGCCAGAGGTCCAGTACCAGCAGACGAAGTACAAGGACGAGCCAAGCATGTTCCACGGGATTTCGATCAGTATCTCGGACACGAGGAACGCCGACCAGGTGAACATCCTTGCAGGACGCTCCCGGACTTCGTAGACAGTCCGGCTTTCGATAAACTTGCCCTGCAATTGCTGTGCTAATGACACACAGATCGTCACCGCTATAAAGACAGACTGTGTTCAAGTAACGTTAGCCAATCCCTCGTGCCCGTAATCATACACGCAAGCTACGCACAAAGAGTTTGTCCTGACAGCCCTGCAGAGAATTTGTCACTCCAAAGAACGTAAAGCCAACAATGAGCCCCGCGGGAATGCAGACTGCCAATTTCGAATAGATGTACGCCGGGTTTCGCCAGTTACACACGAAGCCGCGGTGAGTGAGTAACGCGAGTTGCTTCATCCAAGAGCTCGCAAACTCGGAATGCGTCCCTGTGTTCACCACAGGACGAGACCGTCCCTCTTCGTGAATACGCTCAATCTCGAGGTCCAGATTCGCTGCTTCCGGTGAATCTTTCCAGACCTGGTGCCAGTCGGTCGTACACGTTGCTGTGGCGCCAGCTCCAACGACGTCCAACATGTACTCGGCCCTGAGTAGTGCAGACTGCATATTCAGGCAGCGATGTACCATCGAGGATGACAACACTCACGGATTTGCGTCGGCAGCACAACGAGGGGCACCGTTTCTTTGAAAATACTCGAGCACCGTCATAGACCTCGCGCCAATATCGCCAAAGTAGACCGTTTGTCCGCCTTTGCGGAGCAACAACAACCTATCAAAGACCTGGAAGAGCTCACCCGAAGGCTGATGAATTCTATGCGCATGCGCTCATCAGCAACTGCATCCAACGCAACACTCACAAACAAGACTCACGTGCAAAGGATAGTCTGCCCATTGTTAGCGAGTTCGCGAAGGAACGTCACGACAGCCCAGGCAGACTGCGAGTCGAGGCCAGAGGTGGGTTCGTCGAGGAAAAGTAGCAATTTCGGCTAAGTTGCCCTCACGTTAGCTAGACGCGACACGAGTACCATGTCGAAGAACCTAACCTTGGCAGCGAGCTCAACGCCGATGGTAGTGCGTTTCCGGTGTTCGACACCAAGCGAACCAACGATGGCATCTGCGTGTACTTCCAAACCACACATTGTGAGACACTTGTCAACGCTATTCACGAACGGGAGGTTAGCATAAGCAGTGTCGATATGGATCGTGCAGACATACTAGGCTTCTTTCTCGGCCATCGGAACGGACGAGGGCTGTCGAAGTCTCGCCGAGAACAAAAGGGCCTCGCGAACCGTCGACTCTGCAATGTGCGTATCCATCTGCTGAACGTACGCCGACTGAGCCCGGAAGTCCACGGGAAGCGGATGTCCATTCAGCAAACAATCACCGCGCACGACACCCACCGAGATGTGCTGAGCGAGTACATTCAATAATACCGTCTGCCAGAACATGCGCACGATCAGCTCGAGCACCACCTACACCTCGAATCCCTACCTTGCCCGCACCGGTTTCCCCCATCAATGCCATCAAATGTCCAGGAGCGACGTAGCCAGACACATCGTCGAGCAACTTACGCATTTCCCCTCCTGAAATGGGTACCTCGTACTGGATGTTATTCCACGAAAAGATGTCGGCTCGCCCTGGTTTCTCCGATTCGAGAATCCCTGCGACACTGCTCTCAGCGGCGTGTAACTCCTTTCGTTTCTCATGGAGATTGCCTGGCGTAACATTTTCTTCATCCACAGCCCGGTAAATGGGCACTCGATCACTCCCTTCTTTGTAGAGCGTCACTGTGGTATCCCACGCGCTCCGCTTATTATATTGGGTGAAGAAGAGCAGGGTCCCAAGCAAGCTAAACGCGAAAATCCACAAAATCCCCAAGTTCTGCATGGCATCCAATCGTCAGTCGAGATCACGTGCGCGAGATCGCAGCGACGATCACATACCCTCCAGAGATTCGAGTAGGAGTAGCCAAAGGACACATACGTGTAGGCATCCCCGGGCACGGTCGCCATACCAGGTTGCGAGCCGATGGTGGTGCACACCTGATTCGCGAGCGTGGCGTTCTCGTATCCGGGTCCTGAAGGCACAAGCGTCGTACACGTCCCATTGATGGTGTGGAATTCGTTGAGCATCAAGGACTCGAACGCGTAACGGAGTGGCTGTTGGAACGTGGCATCAACTCTGATGAGAACGAAAGGCACGTCAGTGCACGCACATTGAGGTAGGTGATCCAGCGCAACGCCCAGACGATGTTCGCCACAGGGATAGCAAAGCCAGTGTACAGGACCAGGATCAGGAGTAACACTGCGGCCACCGGGAGAGCGGTCGATTCACGCGTGGAGAAAGCTGCAATAGTTCTGAAACAGAGCTTCATCACGAGCGCCACAAGAAAGCTGAACAGGAAGTACGTGCTAGAACAGGGTTGTAAGCCGGGTTACATCTCAATGAAGCTAAAGGAAAATAACGCACAAGAATTGGCCCGGCGTTTTCTGCAGACCAGCCAAGAAGTAAAGAATGACCGACATGACGGCGACGGAAATGAAGCTGATGGGAATGTCGACGATGGTGTGAGCTAGACCCTCGATGAAGGGGTAATACAATGCTCCTTTCCGGTGACGGAGGACGATCAGGCGTTGAGAAAAGAGGCCGGGAATTTCAGCAACGGACAACGTGGAACAACAGAACAAGGCGCTGTCGGAAGTAACATTCAATGCACTTCCATCCGAGTTTCACAGGATATGCATACAAGTAGAGCAAACTACCCCGCGAGAAGTATGCACTCGTGTTGCTGGAAATTTGTAGGAACACAGTCCCGGTGAAAATAGCTTGAAACGTCTGTGATCTGTAGTTGTTCATGGCAGATGAGTCTCGTGGATTCAATCAATACGATGGAACACGGACCCCACTTGGACAGCCTGCGTGGCCCGGTCACCTTTCAATATTTGCCATCGACGGCCCATCACCTCCCGGACCTGCATGGGTATCGATAGTATATACGACTGGGTATTGGGAGAATGTCGTGCATGTTCGTCTGTGGCACTCGCATCATACGCCCTTTTGAGCTCAGGCTTGTTAACGTAAAGGTTGTGGTACGAATCTATCGATGACCGATTGAGCTGGCCATAGGCGGATGTCCTGAAATAGGCAGCCACCTCATCTGCTGTGCGGGGTATGACGCCCTGGAATCCAGGACGGATATTCCTCCCACGAGGATCGGTTGCTGCGTGGGGATGATGAGCACACAAACCCATTGAAAGACTGTCTCGAGACGTACACGCCACCAAGAAATCTGACGTCGTTTGCCTATTCTGCGGTTCGTACCCCATCTCCATGAAATACCGTTTTGCCTCTTTCGCAGGCCCAAAGTATGCCATCTTTCCCTCGTAAATGAGGCATACTTTATCAAACAGGTCGAAGAGCTGCTCTCCAGCCTGATAGATAGAGACGACGGTCGTAACCCTGCCGGTATCGGTCACAACGCGAAGTGCTCGGATGAACTCGAGCGCTGTGGACGAATCCAAACCACGTGTCGAACTGGGTGAATCTAGATCGAAAACGTTGTTCTGCGGTACAGACGAAACGAAACGTACTTGTCCCAACAAACGAGCTTGGCCCGTGCGGACATGGCCTCTGCAAGCGACACCCTCTTCTTCTCACCACCAGAAATGCCTCTGAGAGATGCATCACCAACGATGGTATCCCTGGCGTGTTCGAGTCCAAAGATGCGCATCAGCGCTTCTGCTGTGAGCGTGGCGTGTACCGATCTCGACTGATTGTCTGCTCGGTGGCTCGGGGCCCTCATGCTAGAGGCAAATCCCAACGTTTCCCCAACTTTGAGCGTTGGGAAGTGGACGTCATCCTCGGGGCAGTATACGACATCACCACGGTACCGTTTTTCGATCTCTTCGGAGACGAACGAATCATAGAAAACATCTCCGAGAACATCGTAGTAGTCTCCTCGATGGTTGGCGAGAGTTTTCAGAAAAGTACTGCAGCCAGAACCCGGACGACCCAAGACGACTGTGTCAAGGGAGGTTTGCGTGGGTAAACCAGGATGATACCAGTGAATGTGGTATACGCACGGAGCATCTCCCCTGGAAGCACAACACCCTCGAAACCGGAAATAATGTCACGAACCGGGGGGTGCCACATGGTATTGATGTACTTGATGATCGACTGGGGATAAAATAGCGATGCCAGATTGTGCTGAACGGCTGCGCTGACGCCGAGTCCGACGACGCGGAGGTCTCTAAACATGACGCCTAGCTTCCGCATCTGGGCGTCATCTTCGACAGACCTGTCATGTGTGATATTGAATCCATCGAAATTGACTACCAAGGGTGGCGTAGACGACTTACTCTCCGACAACGCCTTTGATCAACGACTCTATACTTGATGCATCGTTGGGGTGTCCGATGGATGCCCTTGGTCGCTGCTCCTCCTGATGGAAGGACTCTGGCTCCCGAAGATGCGTGTCGAATTCGGACGGGCCAGTCATGGCTCAGAGCGGCAGATGATAGATGTGCGGAAGAGGTGGTGGTGGTGGTGGGGCGTTTAAGCAATGAAGGATTCATTTCATTGCGGCCTATTAATGGAACATGAAACTATCTATCAATCCAACGCATCCGTCAAAAGTGCATCAGTTAAACGAAGTTAGCTAGTTTCTTACGGTCGTGTAGTAAGGCAAGCAGGGAGAAGAGTATCCCGGGCCACAGAGTCTTGTAACATTTGGCAAGTCTGAGCAACTCGCCGCGCGAGGTACCGAAACGGCATATTAGTCAGCGTCGGCAACGCGGCAAGCGCGACCCCAACGCCGCCACACTGGCAATCACCTTCGCGAGCGTGGCGCGCACGGGCGTAAAATTTTCGACCGCAAAACACGCCCCACTGTCAGCAAAGGCAGCTTGTAACGTTATCGCTTGACGACTCTTATGCTAGTAGGTTGACATTTTGCTGATGCTTGACTTCAAAATTACTTACCCGAAGAACAGCCTGCCACTGGCAGTGCTAGTGAGTGGTCATGCGTCGGCCGCTGAGCGGCTAGCGGCATTGCATGACAAAAAATGTGGGTCGGACGTAATTATTTGGAGGGATTATGACGTGTCGTTCCGGGTAAGGTGAACTCATAAAAGGGCCCACTCTGGCCAGTAACTTTACTGCCATCGCCTCTACAGACCAAGGACGTCCTCTTGATCATGTTCGCTCGTCTTACCTCCGTTTCTATTGCGCTAATTGTTATGCTTGGGATCGTCGCATCTGCTAATGCTGACTGCGAGAAAATATGCTGCGAGACTGTCGAGGACGTAGATGCTAGTGTAAGTCATGGTTTCGTCTGCTGTTGAGCCATGTTGATATGCGCGCGGCCAGTCCTCCACTGGTTGGGAGGGATCAAGCTGTTTCGCTTTGCCGTCCGATGTTCAGTGTCCCTACACCAAGTTCTGCTGCAATGCTTTTGTGAGTAACCAAACCTACAACTGGCAACTCTTGCATCGAGATTGTCTGACTGGCGACGTGTACAGGATCCTGATACCGGCGTGGCAACCGAGTGCACCCACCCAGCCTGAACTAAGTGCATGCCTACCTGAGCATTGTCGAGAGCAATCTAGGTCTTAGAACGGATGGGCTTTGTTGTGTTTCCAGCTCCTAGTAGGCTATCCTTGGTTTCTAAAGAGGCTGTCTCTGCCTTAGATCTAGTCCCGTTGAATTCGAGTAGTCTTTCCTCACCAGCGAGTGACACGTACGAAGGTACCCGGCCTACGCCTTGGTAATTGCCACTGCGACACGCAACATGCCAAATATTGCCACTGAGTGGACTCTGTTCGAGGCTACGACAGACTCAGGTGACGCAGTCAGGATAATCCTTCGCCGTCAAGATCCCAACCTGTCAAAGGGCGCTACAACCTTCTCTCGTCAAGGCCATGTACTATATACACGTCACATACGACGGCGGCAACTGATATTGGATGGTTGGACTGAAAGATGCAATGCACTGGCAACTAAACCCGAATTCGTGGGATTTCTCGTCTATTTGTTTCGTGTCGTCAACGATGCCCGATTGCGCGGGTGAAGGAGATTGAACCTGGCTAACACGTTCGGTGAGCTTTGATCGACTGGTCGGCTCGCCGCTTCACTTGTACTTACGTGGTAGGACTTGTCAAGCAATTGTACATAGTCCCTCAGTAGGTTCCACATCGTACGGCCGCGGTGACCATGTCGGTCTTCAGCACATACTGTGCTTTGCGTACATTTGACGTGGGGGTGCCATGTTTTATGGAGTTTCCGATGATCTTTTTGTACAATTCGAACGTACACTGCGGGACGACGCCGCCAAGGATTCAGTCGTCGTATCATACGAGTTCATTCAGATCTATGCATAGTAAGTAGCGTCCGTTGTACATACGATCGAGCCATAACAACATACAGGCCCGCGGCCAGTCTATCTCGATTCATATATTTGGGGAGCGTCCAAACTCGGGGTTCTGCGGGCGACCGTCGTGCCGCCCACCTCCATGGTTTTGTGTACAATCTAAAACGGTGCGAGTGGTGCGCCATCGCGGCACGCAAACGAACGATCTCCCGACGACAGATGAGGCGTAGGGCGTGGTCAGCATAGGTGACGCAGGACAGCAGCACCTCCGAGACGTCTCGTTCGTCCCTCCCCTTTGCTTGTGCTCCCGACTCGACCCACCGAGAAAAAGAAGAAAACGAAAAGAAAGACAACAGACAGCGTGAAACCGAAGTATTTTATTAAATCACAACAGGACGTGCATGGTCGAAACAACATCTTATACCCGCGACACGAGGGTGATCGGGCACGGGTCGACGCTAGACGGACTCGGCGTGTGTGATTGCGATTGCGACTGGCACTGCGACTGGGTCTGGGAAGGGGACTGGGACTGGCTGTCCTGGCATCGAGATGGGGTTTGCGAGTGAGACGGGGATGGACATGGCGAGCGCGCTTGGGATGGTGGACCGAGCCCGAAACCATCCACGGAGCTCGCGACGATGTTCGGAGTGGCGTACTGTCCCACCCACGGAGGGAGCAGGGGTAGGAAGAAGGAAGGGCGTCAGTCACAAGCGCGATGACCGACGCCAAGGAGAGACGCACCTCGTCGTTATCGACCAACTCGCGTAAAAGGAGCCGCGAGTTGAGGCTACAAGGCAGTATTAGCGCTTGGTTGGGGATATAACAGAGTGGTGCTCACACGCTCAGGAACGAATTGAGGTAACCTGGACGAGACATTCGTCGATAGGTGTTTGGAGCGAGAACGGGCGAGGAAACTTACAATGGCTCATGAGAATATACGGTACGAGGAACGCGCCGTTGGATGGACAAACGAGAAACTGGCGGTGGCCATCAGCGCAGTCAATACGCTTCAAAGGGGAGCCCATACCAGCACGAGAAAGATGGTCACGTCGATGCTAATGAGGTCGTCCTCTGATCAGAGTCTCCCGGCGTGACAACGAGAAAGGGTACCTTGTCAGTAGACCGACGTTGACGACCAGGATGGTCAGCCTCGTGATGAGACCGCCCAATCTGATGCAACTCGTTGGCGCTACGCTGCCTCTTCAGAAAAGAGAAAAACTTACCGCCCAATCTCAGTCCTCGATTTGTGGAACAAGTACGCTTGCGAGCCGGCGATGAGAATATCACACGCAATTGAAGCGAGATAAAATATCAGTGCGGAGAGCTAAGCCGACATGGCCGAGTGTGAGGTGGATCGATTCCGCGAGTTAATGTACGAAAATGGATGAGAGGCGACTGACGTTGCTTCCGCGCGTGCTCTTCCATTCCGGGGTTCTGACACTATAGGACAAGTTTTGGTCAACAATAGGAGAGGAAGTGCATGCGACCTACGTACGTCTCTACCAACATAGCTTGATAGCTATAAGTATGGATACGCGCTCGATGTCGTACGAGGCATACCTCCACCACAACCTAGACGAGTTTCGTTTGAATCAGTTCGAACAAGCTGGAGATGACTGACCTAATGCAATAAACGCCAACACGACCTAGAGGTATCAAGAACGTTAGTTCCGCGGAGCACTCGATCATGCGCCACTTACAATCGGAAAAGTCAATAGTCGATTGCAAAAACTCACTAGAACGCCAGGTGAGATCGAAGCTCGATCGTTGGGCGCGGTGCTCACATCTCCAAATACGATGTGCATATGTCCTAATGGGGTTAAAGAATGACATCTAGATCATCCTGGGAGAAAAAGAGTGTGAACTTGACTGACAATTGCACTCCAAATGCGATCACAGACTGGCCAGCACCAAAATGACTGTCAAATATAGATTGGACTGAAAGAATGTGCCTACAGAAACGCCCATCGACGCCTGGAGACACGACCCTTAACCGTTAAACAGAGGCGCGCTGGGATAGGCGCATACACGTACTTCGAATGATCTGCGTCAGGTCGCGAGGTGAATCCGCAAACCAAAAGCACGGCGCAAAAAATCTTACGATGTGACATAGCCAGACATGACGGTATCCCCAGCCCAGACGATGGTATATTGGTATATTGATGCGGACACGAGCACGATCTGAGCCGTGCCAAGGATACTAGCAGTACGATGAGTTCCTCTAGCGGGGTATTTCCCGATTTAGATGGTCTACCTCAGGAATGCAACCTAGCGAGGCACGATGAGCTCGAGGGACACAGGAGAGGCAGCACTGACCAGGATCTTTGTGTGGCAGCTGTCTTTGGGGAACGAGCGGAAATAGTACCATGTTTGCGCCAACGTGAGACCATACAACCTATCGCGGGTCAAACGTCCTGTGAGCACCAAGCAAAGCAGGGCGTACAAGCTACAAAAAATGACACCTGGAACAACTTGTTAGTGCTACGATTTCCGTGTAGCAATTGACTCACCCAGGAAATGAGATGCGATCAGAGGGACGATACTGGACATGGGAGGGAAGGGATGCGAGGGAATGAAAAAAAGCGAGAAAGAGAGAGGTGTTAAAGGCGGGGGGATGAGCGGCGGGGCATGGTTGCAGTTGGCGATGCTACGTGCCGCGCTCTACGGAGTTGCTTCGAGGACGATGATCGAAGAATCAACATAGACGCGGGATCTCTACGCGAAACGTGTCCCCTCCAGACCGCCGCCGAGTCCCAGCTCACCATAGATACAGAGGTACCCGCCCACCACCCTGAGCTGGTTTACATGTCCCAGTACTAGTACCGGCAGTAATATTAATGTTAGGATGGCCGTCGGGAGGATGCATAAGAAAGAAGCTTTGCAGCCTGGCCAGGCGAATCATTCGCCGGGTGCCACCGAGATCAACAGTCCAATCAGGCATCTCGCGGCCCACTTCCGACGACGCGCTCAACCATCTCAACGGACAACCCCAGATAATTGGCAGGGTCGCACAACCTGCGCAGTTCGTCCCTCCCCAACCCGGCGGAAGTTACCTTGTCATCCGCACACAGCAGCTCAAGCAACGGCACGTCTTCCTTTGCGCTCCTCCGGCAGAGATCGTACACGAGATCGTGTGCAGCCTGCCGTCCCATCTTGTCTGCGAGGGCCATCATCACCGCCTCGGAGACAAGCCCACCTTTCGTAATGCTCAAGTTCTTCTCCATCGCTCCGGGGTGCACTTCCAGGCCGGCCACGAGATCAGCCGTGTGTTTCAGCGTGGCACTCGTCAACTTGGATATCTCCGGTAACGCAATCCATTCAATTTCCCACGGTCCCGTCGAGCGCTCGTGGTCTGCGACCATCGCCTCGTACAGTGCACTGCAGTGGGAGCGCACGCTCGCAGCCATGGCGGTGATGTAGGCGCACGAGATGGGGTTGCGCTTCTGTGGCATTGTCGAGGACGATCCACGTTGGTCATGGAAAGGCTCAGAGAGTTCTGCCACTTCAGTTTGCATGAGGAGCTTGACGTCCGTCGCGAACTTGGCACACGTCCCAGTCAAGAGTGCAAAGAACCCGCCGACTTCAGCAATACGATCACGTTCCGTGTGCCAGGTGATTTCGGGAACCGAGAGCCCGAGACACTTTGCCAGTGCTTCTTGGCATGGCAGCGCCTTGTCGGCAGCGAGCGAGGCGAGAGTACCAGCTGCACCCCCGAACTCGAGCACGAGAACTCGTGGCTTGAGTTGCTCGAGGCGCTGCTGGTGTCGTTGGAAGGTGGCAAGAAGGCGCGCAAGTTTAAAGCCTAATGTCATAGGGACAGCCTGTTGAAGGTTGCTGCGAGCAGCCATGGGCGTGGCGGCATGGCGCTTTGCAAGTGCACCAAGGATCTCGATGATGTCCCGAAGCGACGCAGAGACGATCTCGAGTGTCTCCGCCAGCTGAAGGACAGTTGCAGTATCTGTTACGTCCTGTGCCCAACCCGCAGTCAATTCCACCCATATCTTGCGACCTGGTGGATGGAATAATCACCTGAGTCGTTGCACCGTAATGAGCCCATTCACCGAGACCAGGGTGTTCGATGTTGACCTGGCGGACGATCTGTTGGACGAGACCCAGAACTGGATACCCGATCCTCTCGGTGTCGCGCTTGAGCTTCTCGAAATCGACATTGTCGACATCTGCGCAAAAGGCATCGATCGCAACGGCAGCGTCGTCGGGAATGATGTGGAGATGTCCTTGCACGCGGGCGAGACAACCCTCGAAACGAAAATAGCTGGCAGTGCGTGTTCGGTCTGACCAGATGGAGGAGACGTCTGGCGTAGAGAAGATGTTCGCAAAGATATCCGAGCAAGACATGTCGTGGCGGCATTTCCCGCCTCGGAGTAGTGTGTGTTAGGCCACTGCGGCGATAGACGACTCGGAGCTGTCAATGCAAACGTGGTGCGTACCAGCCATGTATGGCGGTTATATGAGCGCGTTTACAACGTGTAGACTGTCACAATACGCTTCGTGCCAAGCATTGGCCGACGGAACATGTGTCGACCTGCCAGTCTCTTTGGAAGTGGGAACCGACAGATTTGGTCTTCCGAGTCGTGTCAAACACTGTCATTCAATCATTGCGCCCTCAGATCTGCTTGACGACTTTCTGACGGCCACTGCCATTCGGTGGCGTTCATTGGCAGCGGCGCTTCGCTCGCCTCGGCTAGCTCTTGCTTACTCGGGAGGTAAACAAAGGCCTCTAAATAGCACTACCACCACCCCCCTGCATGACGTACCGTAAACTGGCCGGCTTCTTTTCGCTGAAGGCTTCGCCAGATACATTCGTTTATTGCATCATTTCCCCCCCTCCGCCTCCCCTTCCGCACAATTATCATGACTGGCCCGTCTGAATTCGACACGCAGCATCAGAAGATAGAGTCCTTCCATCAGGACGAACATCCACCAAGGGCATCCACCACGGACTCCAACGACCTATCAAGTAGAGAGTTGCTGATCAGAGGCGTTGTCAGACAGTAAGTCGTCTACGCCACCCTTGGTAGTCAATTTCGATGGATTCAATATCACACATAACAGGTCTGTCGAAGATGACGCCAAGATGCGGAAGCTAGGCGTTATGTTTAGAGACCTCCGCGTCGTCGGACTCGGCGTCGGTGCAGCCGTTCAGCACAATCTGGCTTCGCTATTTTATCCCCAGTCGATCATCAAGTACATCAATACCACGTGGCACCCCCCGGTTCGTGACATTATTTCCGGTTTCGAGGGTGTCGTGCTTCCAGGGGAGATGCTCCGTGCGTATGCCTCATTCACTGGTATCATCCTGGTTTACCCACGCAAACCTCCCTTGACACAGTCGTCTTGGGTCGTCCGGGTTCTGGCTGCAGTACTTTTCTGAAAACTCTCGCCAACCATCGAGGAGGCTACTGCGATGTTCTTGGAGATGTTTTCTATGACTCGTTCGTCTCCGAAGAGATCGAAAAACGGTACCGTGGCGATGTCATATACTGCCCCGAGGATGACGTACACTTCCCAACGCTGAGAGTCGGAGAAACGTTGGAATTTGCCTCTAGCATGAGGACCCCGAGCCGCCGCGCGGACAATCAGTCGAGATTGGCACACGCCATGCTCACAGCAGAAGCGCTGATGCGCATCTTTGGACTCGAACACGCCAGGGATACCATCGTTGGTGATGCATCTCTCAGAGGCATCTCTGGTGGTGAGAAGAAGAGAGTGTCGCTTGCAGAGGCCATGTCAGCACGGGGTAAGCTCGTTTGTTGGGACAAGTACGTATCGTTTCATCTGCACCGCAGAACAACGTTTTCGATCTTGATCCACCCAGTTCGACACGTGGCTTGGATTCGTCCACGGCGCTCGAGTTCATCCGAGCGCTCCGCGTCGCGACCGATGCCGGCGAGGTTACGACCATGGTCTCCATCTATCAAGCTGGAGAGCAGCTTTTTCACCTGTTTGATAAAGTATGCCTCATCTACGAGGGAAAGATGGTATACTTTGGGCCTGCAAAAGAAGCAAAACGGTATTTCATAGATATGGGGTACGAACCACAGAATAGGCAAACGACGTCAGATTTCTTGGTGGCGTGTACGTCTCGAGACAGTTTTTCAATGGCTTCGTGTGCTCATCATCCCCACGCAGCAACCGATCCTCGTGGGAGGAAGATCCGTCCTGGATTCCAGGGCGTCATACCCCGCACAGCAGATGAGATGGCTGCCTATTTCAGGACATCCGCCTATGGCCAGCTCAATCGGTCATCGATAGATTCATACAACAACATTTACGTCAACAAGCCTGAGCTCAAAAGTGCCTATGACGCGAGCGCCACAGGAGAACACGCACGACATGCTCCTAATACCCAGTCGTATACATTGTCAATACCCATGCAGGTCCGCGCCGTGATGGGCCGTCGATGGCAAATATTGAAGGGTGACTGGGCCACACAGGCTGTCCAATGGGGGTCCGTGCTCATCGTATCGATTTCGCCACCTTGTTAGAGATTGATCAACTACAGGTCACAGACGGTTCAGGCTATTTTCATCGGCACTGTGTACCTCCAACTTGCCAGCAACACCAGTGCATACTTCTCGCGGGCTAGTATGCTCTACTTGTATGCATATCCTGTGAAACTCGGATGACAGGGCATTGAATATTGCCTTTGACAGCGCCTTGTTCTGTTGTTCCACCTTGTCTATGACTGAAATTCCCAGCCTCTTTTCTCAACGCCTAATTGTCCTCCGTCACCAGAAGGGAGCTTTGTACTACCCCTTCATCGAGGGTCTAGCTCACACCGTCGTCGATATTCCAATCAGCTTCATTTCTGTCTCTGTTATGTCAGTCATTCTCTACTTCTTGGTTGGTCTGCAAAAAACGGCGGAACAATTCTGGTAAATTATGTTCCTTTCGTTTCGTTAAGATATAACCTAGCTCACAACCCCTATAGCACGTACTTCTTGTTCACCTATCTGGTCACGGTCGTGATGAAGCTCTGCTTCAGAACTATTGCATCTGTCTCCACGGGTGAATCCACCGCTGTCCCGTTGGCCGGAGTGTTGATGTTGGTCCTGGCCCTGTATACTGACTTTACTATTCCTATGGGGAACATCGTCTGGGCGTTGCGCTGGATCACCTACCTCAATGTTCGCGCAATGTCGTTCCTTTCGTGTTCTTCAGTGTTGACGTCGCGTTCCAACAGCCACTCCGTTACGCGTTCGAGTCCTTGATGCTCAACGAATTCCACACCATCAACGGAATATGTACGACGCTGGTGCCTTCAGGACCTGGATACGAGAACGTCACGCTCGCGAACCAGGTATGTACCACCATCGGCTCGCAACCTGGTATGGCGACCGTCCCCGGGTATGCCTTCACGTATGTGTCCTATGGCTATTCGTACTCGAATCTCTGGAGGGTATGTCATCGTCGTTGCGATTCGCGTACGTGGTGCTAACTAAGGACTGGACGTCGTGCAGAACTTGGGGATTCTATGTATTTTCGCTTTTGGCGTGCTTGGGGCCTTGCTCTTCTTCACTCAATACAACAAGCGGACCGCGCGGGATACCACAGTGACACTCTTCAAGGAAGGGAGTCATCCAGTGCCCGTTTACCAGGCTGTGGATGAAGAAAAGGTTATGCCAGGCGATCTCCATGAGAAACGAGATGAGCTAGACGCCGCTGACAACAGTATCGGAGACATTCTCGAATCCGAGAAACCAGAGCGAGCCGACATCTTTTCGTGGAAGAACATATATTACGAGGTACCCATTTCAGGAGGGGGAATGCGTAAACTGCTCGACGATGTCTCTGGCTACGTTGCTCCCAGACATTTGACGGCATTGATGGGCGAAACCGGCGCGGGAAAGGTAGGGCTTCGAGGTGTAGGACAGTGCTGGTGTTGATCGTGGGTCTGTTTTGGCAGACGGTTTTATTGAACACACTCGCTCAGCACATCTCGGTGGGTGTCGTGCGCGGTGATTGTTTGCTCAACGGCCATCCGCTCCCCGCGGACTTCCGAGCCCAGACGGCGTACGTGCAGCAGATGGACACGCACATTGCGGAGTCGACGGTTCGCGAAGCCCTTTTGTTCTCGGCAAGACTTCGACAGCCCCCGTCCGTCCCGCTGGCTGAGAAAGAAGCCTAGTATGTCTCTACGATCCATATCCACATTGCGTCTGCTAACCGCCCCCTTCGTGAATAGCGTGGACAAATGTCTGCAAATGTGTGGCTTGGAAGCCCATGCAGATGCCATCGTCGGTTCGCTGGATGTCGAGCACAGGAAACGCACTACCATCGGTGTCGAGCTCGCTGCCAAGGTAAGATTCTTCAAGACGGTACCCCCGTCGCGTTTCGCTGACGAGGGGGTGACTTAGCCGAAATTGCTGCTTTTCCTTGACGAACCGACCTCTGGCCTCGACTCGCAGTCTGCCTGGGCTGTTGTGACGTTCCTTCGCGAACTCGCTGACAATGGGCAGGCTATCATTTGCACGTGAGTCTTCTTTGCGAGTATTTGGTTGGATACAGTTGCTGACGAGCGGATTCATGTAGAATTCATCAACCCTCGGGTGAACTCTTCCAGGTCTTTGACAGGGTGTTGTTGCTCCGCAAAGGTGGACAAACGGTCTACTTTGGCGATATCGGCGAGAGGTCTATGACAATGATCGAGTACTTTCAAAGGAACGGTGCCCCTCGTTGTGCTGCCGACGCAAACCCGTGAGTGTTGTCATCCTCGATGGTGTATCACTAGCTGAATGTGCTGTGTGCACTACTCAGGGCCGAGTACATGCTGGACATCATTGGAGCTGGCGCCACAGCAACGTGTACGACCGACTGGCACCAGATCTGGAAAGATTCACCGGAAGCAACGAAACTGGACCTCGAGATCGAGCGTATTCATGAAGAGGGACGACTTCGTCCTGTGGTGAGCACCGGGACACATTCCGAGTTTGCGAGCTCTTGGATGAAGCAACTCGTGTTACTCACTCACCGCGGTTTCGTGTGTATCTGGCGAAACCCGGCATACATCTATTCGAAACTGGCAGTCTGCATTGCGGCCGGGCTCGTTATTGGCTTCACATTCTTTGGAGCGACAAATTCTCTGCAGGGCTGTCAGGACAAACTCTTTGTGCGTGCCTTGCGTATAATATTACGAGCACGAGGGATTAGCTAACGTTCCTTGGACACAGTCGGTCTTCATAGTGGTGGCGATCTGCGTGCCATTATCACAGCAATTGCACTGTAAGTTCATCGAAAGCCGGACTGTCTACGAAGTCCGGGAGCATCCTGCAAGGATGTTCACCTGGTCGGCGTTCCTCGTGTCCGAGCTGTTGATCGAAATCCCGTGGAACATGCTTGGCTCGTCCCTGGTCTTTTTCTGCTGGTACTGGACCTCTGGCTTCGACTCTTCTCGCGCCGGCTTTTCGTACCTCTTTTACTGCATCGTGTACCCGCTGTACTACACCACCTTTGGGCAGGCCGTCGTGACGATCTCTCCCAACGCGGTCATCGCGTTCACGTTGTTCAATGTCTTGTTCTCGCTTATGCTCATCTTGTACGTGTTCCTCTCTTTTCGCATGGCGCGTCCCCATCGTACTCATCCATGGACGCGGTGATCTCACAGTGCCGGCGTCCTACAAACGTATTCTCAATTAGGGTGGTGGCAGTGGATGTACTACGTCTCCCCCTTTACCTACGTCATCGAGGGTCTCTTGGGCCAAGGTGAACCTATCCACAGCACCTCGCTCTCTGAATGACACGCTGACGTCCTCCCAGCGCTCGGCAACCAACTGATCACCTGCACGTCCACCGAGCTCGTAACGATCGAACCACCCTCGGGGATGAGCTGCAGCGCCTACATGGACCCTTACATCGCCTTTGCAGGCGGCTACCTCGCTGACCCTAATGCGACCGCCGCGTGTGCGTTCTGTCCCTATCGGACGACGGACGCGTATATGCAATTCAGGTTCAACGTGTCGTATGGACACCATTGGAGGGATTTGGGTGTCGTTCTTGGGGTGGCCGGATTCAACGTGCGTTTTCGTTTTATCTCGGTCGGTGAGCTGGTCCGAGGCTGACGCAAGCGTGCGGCTGATAGATCTTGTTCATGTTTGCGGGCATGTACTTTTTCCGGATACGCAAGGGCATGGGGTTTCCGTTGGCACGTCTCCAGCGCGCGTTCGTAAGGACCAAATGACACCGAAAACCGACGCCTCCAGACTGGTTTGTGGTGCGGTATGTAAGTACAAGTGTGTCTATCAGGTTTTCTCTACTAATTAGATTAGGAGAATTTCGGATCTGTACCTTATATCGCGGCGGTCTGGGTCCGACGGTTAAATAATGATGTACTGAGTGGCATGAAAGAGAGACAATTCTCAGCTATGTACTTGTACCCAGCAACTGTCTGATATCACCAATGCACAACAAGAAGGTATGATACGTTGGGAATTAAATAAAGATATCTGGATAGCCGATAGCATCTGTCGAAGAGCATCACTCGCGCGACGCGATGTGGTGCTGCCAACTGTTTCAGCGAGCTCGGTCGTGTCAAACGGTGACCGTACGTCAGCTTGCAAAGCCCCGATGACGTGCGATCCGAGCCAGTGTGAAGCACGAAGACAGTCTGAGCACAGCGGCTCCTCGCTGGCGGTCTGCCCCCATCGCCTCCTGGAGCGCGCTGTAACGAGAGCGGACGCTCGCAGCCATGGCGGTGATATATGCACATTAGATGGGATTGCGCTTCCGTGGTATTGTCGAGGACGGTCCACGTTCAAGGTCATGGAAAGGCTGAGAGTTCCACCGCTTCAGTTTGCATGAGGAGCTATGATGTCCGTCGCGAACTTGGCACACGTCCCAGTGCAAAGAACCCGCCGACGTCAGCAATACGATCACGTTCCGTGGGAACAGAGAGCCCGAGACACTTTATGAGTGCTTCCGGGCAAGGCAGAGCCTAACGCCAAAAATTTGGTCGTGTATGGACAGTGTGATCATCTATTACGACCGAAGACGGTTTCGCGTTCACCCTATACATGGGGTATACCCGGAGTCACCACGCCCAGCGGTGACGCGGCTGGTGACCTCTGGTGACCTCGGCCGACCCCGAAGCGAGGTCACCACGCCAGTACACGGCGTTTGGGCTGGCGTGGGAGCCGGCAAGGGCGATCCCGGATCGCTGACTCAGCCAACTCAGCTCGCGCGCACGAGTATGTCCATCCCTCACTATCCTTCCGTTCTCTGCTTTCTCGCTGATCGATCGCCCCATCCAATCCCGTCCGTCGATGCGAGCGCGCTGATGGGGGCCATCCTGGCCCGTTCTTTCCGTTCCGTCCACCCTCGCCCTTCGCCCACAACGAAACGATCGGACCAAACCACCTCGTCCTGTCCGTTTCGTCTGTTCCATCCGTTTCGTCCATCCTTGCCCATCGCCCATCACATAGAACGAAACGACTGGACCGACCCGCCCTCCTGCTGTGCCCCTCGTCCTGTCCGTCCCATCTCTTCGTAAGTTCCATTTCCTCCACCCTCGCCCCTTCGCCCACAACGAAACGATCGGACTGAACTGTCCCCCAGACATTCCGCTCGTCTCGCTTGTTCCGTTTCGTTCGAAGTTCTGTCGCCCCTTCCAGACCGGCAAGGTCGGCAGCATCGGACACTTCATTACTCAGTAGGTTCCGCTTTTTTCGTTCTTTCTGTTTCATTCACTGCTCACTGACCGCTCTCTCCAGTCGTGCCGTGCCATCGCTGTGGAGGCTCGGGCCTCTCGTCCTTGCCCATTTCTTGAGCGGGAGAGGGCGGTCCGCACCACCGAGGAGCTGTGCTCCCTCAGGCTCTGAGATGTGCGCGCAAGCGCAGCCTTCGTCGCTGCGAACAGACCCGACGTGAGGTCCACTAGGCATTCTCTGTCACTTTACTAGAACTCGAAGCATTTGTGTCGACGAGTATCACCTCTGAACTATCCCACTCAAAGCTGTTCAATGCGAAACGACTTGCGCGCGGGATGAGTCGCCGCTCACGTTCGCTCGTATTCGAGGTACGCTCCTTCCTCTCCTTCTGCTCCTTGCCCATTGTAGGTCCCCGTTGCTTACGTTCCTTCCTCAGCTTGGCGAAGCAGCCGACGATCGAGACCCCGGCGGCAACTTTTTCGCCTGTTGGCTTTCCACCTCCGTCTTCTTCCACACACTGCGCCGGTACTGTACTGACACGCACGGCCTGCGGTTACGATGCCTGCAGCTCGCTGTGCCGCATCACCAACCTCTCAGATGGAGTCGCGTCGTGCGAACGCGAAGCGCGCACGAACGTGTGCAGCAGCGGTCTCGAGTGACACCACTGCTCCCGAACTCGTTAGCCCACAGGTGGCTGCAGACGGCGAATGTGGGGATTCCGAGTCCCCGACCGCGCCGCAAGTCCTTTCGGTCTCGCTGATCCCCCACCCAGCCCATCATGGTGTTGCCACCACCGTCGTCGAGTCGCCACGCACCCAGCGCTCCATGGTGCTGCTCGAGCGAGAGACACAGGAGACCCGGCTGAGGATTGGACGGAAGGAGATGGAAGGCAAGGGCACGGCGAAGAGCTAC
>JBBPNE010000169.1:0-40769 GCA_038090735.1 Xerocomellus amylosporus | reverse complement strand
CGTCAGCGTCATTAATGCTGCCTACTTCTCCGAAGTCACAGGACTCCCTAATCCGCCATCCCCAGTCACCGCGCAAACGTATCTTAAGCTTGGATTGCCATGGTTCGCACTCTACGACGAGCAAATTCCTTTGGCAAACAATACATCTTCACCTACGCCCCTCACCGACGTACGGTCTATCGCGCAAATCGACTCTGCCCGTGCGTCGACGGGCGGAGGCAGTCGTCAAGCAGAATGTGGGTATTGTGCATATGAGATGGCAACCCAGTTCATGGTACCCTGCGGACATGAATTCTGTGACGATTGTTCGACTGCAACCGCCTGCCCAAAATGCTGTAGGCGGGTGACAGGTCGCACGCGATTTGCAGCTGGGATGCCCATGCCAGGGAAAGAGGATGGAGATGGAGTAGATGTACTCTCGTTGGACGAGAGAATTGTGAAATTACGGGCAGGTGCGGCGTCGGGCGCCATCTATTCGTTCAAGTTGAGAGACCATGCAGTCTCTGGGCTATGTGGTGAGATAGATTAAATGGTTCTTTCAGTCTTGGCAGGCAAATGATGTACGAGTAGTAGTGAATCCTAAGTTTGGTTTTCAGAAAAGTTGGATGATACACTGCTGATGTTGCGACGGCCATCACTATGCTCATGCAGATGCATATCTCCATTCTCAAAACTTTAAATTTACAGTTTACAGTTGCCTACAGTATATACACAGCAGGAAGTAGTCTCGCATCTCCCTGGCGATCCCCACGAATTTCTACTTTCATACCAACACCCGCCGGGACATAACCCTCTCCGAGCGCGCGTTCCAATGCGATCTTGGCTTGGGACCCAGAGCAATGCATTGGCAACACGTAGGTTGGTGCAGGCCGTAGTTCATTCGCCAAAAAACTGACCGTATGGGGGATACGAGGGACGAGCTCGGGACCTGCAAGATGGAGTCCGCCGATCACCTGGGGGTGCTGTCTGAGCAGGGCAAGGAGGGAAAAAGACGACGACTCGCCATGTAAACCGGTCTGACGAGCTTTCGCACGGCGTCCTTGACCACATTCACGATACCCGCGTGCGAACACCTACACCAAGATAGGTCACCGAACAGCCATCGAATATGAGACGGGGAATGGTACATACGCGCTGAATATGACCAAGCCCTTCCCGGCAACGTCGATAGCAGCATAGCGCTCATCCATGATATGCTATCAATCGTCGATAAAAGTTGAACGGACGACACACAAAAAAATCGCGCTAGGCAGGACGAAAAACGGACCGGTTCAGACGTCCATCCACCCTCCTTCAGGAACCGCATGCCGCCGAGCAGTCCGCCCTCGAACGGCGTCACTCTCGGGATCTCACCGCTGACATAGATCGTCCCCCCTGCGACCGTATGTGCGTCCCTAGACGTCCTCACCGTCCCTCTCGCGTTCCCAATCTGTTCAAACGTCGGGTCGTCCGGCAAACGACAAATGACGGTCTCGAACGTCGGCGGCACTGCGATGCCGCGGGCTTCGGGACGGTCTGGATGCAAGTCCACGATACATTCACGTGCATTGGGGCTGCGCATGCCGAGGAAGGAGAGCATCCCGCCCGAGTGGTCGCCATGCCAATGCGAGAGGATCACGGTCTCCACGTCGTCCACCGGTGTTTGCATCGCGGTGGTGTTACGGACGATGGACTTGGAGTCGGGTCCGGTATCAAAGAGGACGAGGTGTTTGTTCTCGCCGTCGACTTGCGTTTCCTGTCGCCCCGGTTAGGTTGAAGAATGCGTCTGGGCAAACGGTCGTGCACAACGTACAATCAGGGCAGAGAACCCGTGAGCCCCTGAAAGCGAACCGTAGTCATCATCCAAGCTCTACCAAGCGCACACATAGTGAGATCTATACCACAACAAAAGGTCTCGAAATCGAGAATGGGGACGCCCGTTCGTGGGTCTTTTGTAGGCTGTTGATCGAGATGTTGGCGCAACTCATGGGTGAAGCCAGGGGGGAGTTTGGTCATCCTGCAATTATCCTTGCAGTGAATGTTCATACGATAGGTAGACATTACCCCACCATTCAATGCAGTTGTCCACGAGAAAGGTGACAGAAAAGTTGTCAACTACAACCAGGCCTGCACGAGAGTCACTCGTATCGGACATGGGAGAGAACACTGATCTAGTTTCAGAACCGGCGTCCTTTTTCACCGACCACGAATGGTTACTACTGATGCCGCTTCACGCACACTTGTAATAGAGCGATGCATACGTTCCAGCGTGTGCAAAGGTTACAAAAGTACGATCAATCGCCAAAGAACGAACGTATCACAAAACTGTCTCAACCAGTTGGTGAACATCCATAGCCATCTGAGTCTGGACAACCGATCGAGAAGCGTACGATCGACTCATCCTTTTGTCATTCTGCCGTATCCAAACGAGTTGTTCTCGACCATTCTTTGCTGGCGGAAGTTCTACACGATCGAATTGAGTATGCCGACGTTCAGGCAGCTCGCGTCCAACGACATACCTTGCGATGCTGCACGCGCTCCCACGTCACGAACGCGACGAAAAACAAGGCGAGCGCGGTGATCCCTCCAAAGACGACAAGACCGACGGGGAGCACCTGGAGGGACGTGCCTGGCATGACAAAGGCCACCACGGCCGCCGGACTCGGAGAAGTGGAGGACGATGCCGATGCCGATGCCTGTGGAAACGAGTTGATCGGGATGCACCGGGACTGAGTGGTCGGGGATACGTACGGCGGTCATGGTGCAATTGGAAACCTCTTGGACTTGTTGACCGACCGGGGTGAAGGTGAGGACGCATGTCTCGATCATGGTGCCATTGGCACTGCGAGGTGTTAACGGTCAACGTCGGGCGTGCCGCGGTGTACGATAGGCAAACTCACGTTTGGACGGTGCTGGTGGTCGTGATGGAGGTGGGCGAAGAGAGGGCTGTGGGTACAGTGACCGAGGCAACTTGACGAAGGGCGAGATCAGGTGGAGGAAGAGCACACACGAGACCCGAGTAGACGAAGAAGAGACAGACAACGGTGACGAAGGAATAGTACATTGTGACGTTGAAGAAAGTGAAGAGCCAGCTCTTGCTCAGCGACAGGAAAACGGACAAGGTGGAAGGGGAAGATGAGTGCCTCCGGGGCGACCAGCTAAAGAGACAATGTCACAATATATCCATCGGGTATCCACATAGCGACCGATTGCAACAGCCCCTAATCAATCAAAATCAACTGCGGTGCCAGCGAGGGCAGTGACCACGATTTCAAGTTGTGACGAGCAGGGGTATACTGGTGACCAGCTCATCCCATCCCACATAGCATTTCCAGATTCTCGAAGCGAATAGATACACCGTAAAATCACCTCATCCCACCCTCGATCACCTTGTACGCCTTTCCTTCCAAATACCGCTTCTTCTCCCGTTGCAACTTCACCAACGCTCCAATCATTTTTGCAATCAGCTGTGTCGCCCACTCCTCAAAGGCGAGTGACACCACGATGTTCACAAGCACAAATGCCGCGAGCGATGCCCGTGCCGAGAAAGGGATCGGCATCAATTCAAGAATCAGCTCAAACGCCTTTGGGGGGCGGAGCAGGACGAAGAGATTGAACAGCGACAAGGCAATGATGGATACCATCAACCATCCTGGTTGGTAGCTTCGTTTGAGATGCCATCACTACAAATCGAATCTACTCACCATTCGTCCACATCGACTTGCGGTACGGTGGACCAATGCTGAATACCGCAGCTACTAGCACATACTGGAAGCAAGACACCAAGAACAACACGGTGTTTTCATAATTGGTCGCGTTCAGATGTACATCCTCGCGGTTGGGGTTATCCATTGCTGGTGGTGTATACCTGAAATTCATAGTCGACTCGGCAACAACATAGCTCATCGTCGACCCAACTCACCATTCTTGACGTCGAACCCAGAAAAATGTGAAAAACTGCACTCCGCTTGTCAGAAAGACCTGTCCAAGTAAACTGACGAGGACTTTCTTCGATACAAGACTGGCGGTTGGTCGCTTGGGGTAGATTTTCGGGAACGGAAGTGTCCGACCCACTGAAACGGTAAATAAGTATAGAGACGGAAGCTCACACCGCGGGGGCTTACTAGAGACCGCCACGGGGATGATGATGAATAAGTCAATATAGAGAAACTGTTTCAAGTTTATCATCCATTCCCTCTGATGGAGGTATCACTGACCTGGAAGTCTCCAAGCGACGACGCGAACGAGTACAGCAGCGTTATGGTAGTGAACTGGATAAGGGAATATAACGCCCTGCAGTGCGGTCAGATGTATCCCAGGACTTTCAGGACAACACTTACATGTACTTGAAACATGAGAAACTGGTGACTAAAGCAGCTCTACCCTCCTTGATGACTTCGATAACGCAACTGATATCCGGGACATTACTCGTGAAAGGCGCTGCAACGGATGCTTCTGCTTCAGACAGCGAGATCCCGACATCAGCAGCCTTGAGCGCAGCGCAGTCGTTCGCGCCATCGCCACACATCAAAACAGTGTAGCCGAGCGCTTGCAGACGTTCCACTACTTCGTTCTTCTCGTCCGGTGACATTCGAGCAAAGACTTGCGTTTTCACGAGCATCTATTACCAGTCAGCAAGGACCTGAAGCAGGATGAATGCAGTTCGACATACACGTTGAAGAGTTTCGAGCGGGGCATAGTTGATCATCCACCTGAAAACATCACCTGTCACAACGAGTGTATAGTCTTGATTAGCGATCTCGTCCTCCGTTACGCTATGGCTTGGCGGCGCTCGTGGCCGAAGGCTGTAATCGTCCAACTTCCATGGGGGATCGTCCATGCACGACCATTCCAACTTCGAGAATGGGGTGGTAGCATTCCCTACATAATATGTCAAGACGGAAAGTAACTCGAGTGCCTGGCATACCTTGAATGAATACCGGCGCAAAGACGTGGGCGGCTGGATTGATCAGACTGCACTCTCTTGCTACACTGACAGCGGTGAGAGGATTATCACCGGTAATCATCGTACATGCTAAATGCGCAGTTCTAAGAGTCTGGATGGCAGGCGTGGTGCCCGGTTTCAACTTGTTTTCAAAAATGATCAACCCAAGAAAACGCAGGTTAGACTCGGCTTGTTCGCTGATGATGATTATGAGCACTATTTATCGTATCATGAAGAGCGACGACAAACCGTTTCATTTTCTGTGCTTTGAGCCACGACAGGCTCTCCATACTCTTGCCCGCAATGGCGATGACGCGATATCCTCGCCGGGTGTAGTACGACAGCAGGTCGTCATAGTCGTGTGGAACTGACATTTTCAAACGTCAGAAAGCCAGAAACCTCGAGTAGAAGGATCAGACGAACACGAATCCTTCTCGCAGATATCGAGCATGACTTCAGGTGCGCCCTTGACATAAATCTCCATGCTGTTGCTCTTGAGTCTTTTCACGACGACACTCATCCGTCGCAAGGCCGATACAAATTCAAACGTTCTGATGACACCCAACTCCAGGAAATGCGCATGCTAATGACAGCAATAGTCAGAACAGTGCCAAGAGCCACATCGAAAAACGCACTCTTCCGTTGGTCTTGAGCGCATCTTCGAGTCGGAAATGTGCACTGCCAGGCGGTCGCACAACCGTCTGTACCAGCGCAGTTGGCCTTTCAGTCCCACCTCGCTCCTTGATGATTCCAGTCCCAGCAACGAGTCCTTCCTCGAGCGTCCACTTTGTGAATTCGAACATCTTCACATCCAATGGATCTCCAATAACATCTCCCTCGATCATTTTGAGTGAGTGACAGGTCGCAAGGGCATGTAGAAAGCTAGCACGGTCTCGTGCAGTGGGAAGATCGTGCACGTTGTCAATGAGCTCGCCAAATCGATGCTCTAACCGGTCGAGCGATCGTACCCCAAGGATGTCGAGCCCGTCTTCAGTGAGTGTGCCAGTCTTGTCGAAGCAACAAACGTTGACTTTCCCGCCTACATTGACACGAGTGGGCGAGATGCAAAAGATCCCGAGCTTGCGGAGACGACCAATCGCAAAGCCGGTACCGATGGACAAAGTGGCCGGAAGAGCTGGAGGAACGACGACCGTGATAAGGTCCAAAGCACGGAAAATGATCGTGTCCCATCTAACCTATAGTACGCAAGTCAGAAGACGAGGACAGGTCGCTCAAAGACGCTTTACCCCAAGCCTGACAAACTGAATGGCACTCGCACAGAAGCCCAGACCAGCAACGCCAGCGAGTACAGTGATGAAACGAATCGAGTCTCGATAAAACTTGAATCCCATCGGCTTCGGAAACATCATCGACCGAACAAGGGCACCTTTGGTCGTGTTGAATCCTGCCCAGAAACGTCAGTATGCTCGAGCATGGAGCGAAGACGCAGGAATTACCTGTCCGAACGACAAGTCCAAGGGCTGGTCTCCCGGCACCTCCATCAAGAGCGAGTGCACCACGGATACGGACCACTCGGGTGCCAGCATAAGCGAAACTCTTAGCAAGGTCCTGAATATCCTTGAAGTCTCGCCACCGTGCAATAACCTCGTCTTTGGCTGAAATTTTCGAGACCGGCACACTCTCACCGGTGAGCAAGCTCTCGTTTACAATGGCATCACCCGACAAAAGGAACATATCTGCTGGGAAAAGGGGAGCACGTAGTTCGGAGAGATTCACAATGTCTCCCGGTACAAGCTCCGAAGAGTCGACGACAGTCCCTGGGCAAATTCCTCATCATGCTAGCGGACGCAAAGAGAGAGAGATAACCTACACTTCCCGTCGACGTAAACGACAACGTCGCATGAAAAGCGCGACATCTCACGCATCCGTCTGATGGTCTATGTGATATTCAGTACTCCGCGCCGAACTCTGAGGATCCAAATTCACCTTTTTGGTATCCACGAGTGTTGTGACCACACTCAAAGTAGATATTAATGCGATACAGAAGGCATAGTAATAGTAGTCGTCGAGAGACCATAGGATAATGCTTGCACCTTGGAAGACATAAAATGGGTGGATAATCTTCTCCGACATTAGTTTATCGCGCGATATTGCTTGCTCACACATACCTCATCTACAAGGAGTGCCAAAGTCGATTTCCCAGCGATGTCAAGCAGATTAAGGTCAAATAGTGTCAGACGCTGTTTCCTGGTATGTGCCGACAAGCCATTTTGTACAGCTTGTGTTCCTGTCCAAGTCGGGTCTCTCCAGTCCCTAGAGTAACATAAGAAGGGTATGTGATGCACTGAATCGCAAACTGACTTGACCATTGTGAACAATCCTGTTCGAGTGTCCAATGCAAACCGCGAGTAACGGTAGTCGACTATATGAAGATCTTGCAGCATTTCAGTTTTACCATTGCCGCTATCACCATTTTGCTTTGATCTCGAAGACACAGAGAGCTTCCGAGATCTATTCAATTCGGGGGAGGTACTAGGAAAGACGGTCGACCGCTCGTAAGGGTATGTGATCCGTTTGACGGGAAATAGTGTAATATCTCTGTGTGGAGACTGGGACATGGTGACACACAAGTGGGTTTGACGCGGGATGCAACACACACCTCGATGACCACGAAACCATGTTTGAGATCCTTGAAAGCCTTTTCACGAACGACCCACCGAAGCCATATGCGAGGAAGCCAATGGCCAAGCAGCGCGATCATGCCAAATGTCAACACGCTTAGCGCCCGCCAAAGCCATTGACGCCAAAGTATGACTTCGTAGCCCACGAACCGTAGGGTACTGTCCTCGTCCGCGACATATATTGTCTGTCTGCTGGGTGGGCCCGGTGGTGGTGGATCCAGAGACTCCAGAGGGACGTCTATTTCTATACGAACTTCGTCTCCGAAAATCGGATCCGATGAGAATAACGGTAGGTGGGAAGGACCACCGGGGGATGGTGGGTCTGAGCCAAAGTCGACATCGCTTGCAACAGGGCTGGATATTCGTGAGTCGGCGCTGTCGTCTTGCTCGCCCGAGGAATAGCCCCAGCGCTCATCGCCTTCGTCCTCCGACGCAAGGGCATAGTCGGACCCTGCATCTGAGAGCCTGCTACGTCTTGAGCGTCGGGAAGGCGAGACAGAGCTAGAAACAGATGCCCGACGTGTCAAGGGTTCCCCTCCACCTCTACCGAACAACTGAGCGATGTTCTCAAACACGGACGACCTGTTCATCGTCGGCGAAGGTGAACGCGGTCGCCTACCAAGCAACAACCCGCTCCCTTCCCCTGCGCTTTCTGCTCCATTCACTGCAGATGCCTGACTTTCCGTACTCATTCTGCGTTTTCCCTGTACCCTCCCGGAAAGAGAACCTGTGAGTGTACCGTCCTCGCTCCTCCTCCTCCTAGACCATTCAGAGCTTCGTCTGATTGCTGTTCCCCGTTCGGTGTAAGACATCCTCGAGACGCTGGTCGGTACCGCTACGTGACCTGGGCCATCGAACATTGCGCCGTCGGCGTCGTCGGGTCCGCCGTACAGGGAATCTCGGCGTGCTTGAGAGCGTTGTGTGACTGCATCGTCGATATCAATGGCAGATGCGCCTTCCGTATAGTCGTATGCGGGATTGGAGGCCCCGGCGGCCATTGTTCTCGCTAGCAGTTGCTCTTCAAGTTGGCTTGCAAGTCGTACTTATAACGGCAGTCCGTTATAACAGGAGGGTGGAGCCCCGAGTAGCCTTTTTTGGAAGGTGACACTCATCAGACCGGCTCAACTCCGGAACACGTCACTACCGCGTTGCACAAAAGTAGAGAGAAGTATAGAAAGAACACTGGTCCGGACTAGCCTAGGTACCTCCAGATAAAAAAGAAGCAGACAAACGTGAGCACTGCGCCACCCAGAAAGATATACATGTCCTGTGTGCTGCGCAACGGTGTGAATAACAGACATCAGGACAAGCCCAGGAGGCTTACCTCCGCCGTTCGATCCAGCCAATGACATCACGGCTGAGGCCCAACGTGTTTGCGGCATCGAGGAGACGTCTCTGAGTGCCCTTTAACACGTTGCGCTGGTCGACAAGGTTGTCCAGGACTTCGCGTCCCTGGGCAAGGAAGTCGTCGAGCCTTGCCTCTGTGCTTTGGATGAAGGAATGTTCGTGAAGTGCGTGATGCTCGCGTAGGGTAGAGTTTGACAGTGGTGTCGGTGTTCGGAAAGGAGACTCGGAGTGCTGTGAGGGCAACTGGCTAGTTGGTGCAAAGCGTCTTCGCGCGTCTGATGCGGACGGTGAGTGAATGCCCGATGGTGTGCCGAGGAGATCGCTGCGCTGCGAGGCGGCTCTCTGTGGGGAATGCTGTAGCAGCAAGAGATACGGTGGACGGAGCAGCGTACCTCGTTCTTTATGCGTTCGAACTGGCTCTTTAGGTCACCATAGTCTGCGCGAAACTTTTGTACCCGCCTGAAGGTGGTGAGCCGAGGAGAAGGGTGCTGACGAGGACGCACATTTGACCCTTTTCCTGCTTTGCCTTTATGATTTCTCTCTTTATCATGGCGTCATAGTCCTCGATGGTGCGCTGCATGGCGGCGAGGGAGGCGGATATCTGTCCTAGGGGAGGAGGTTGGATGCGCTGTGGCGAGGGGGGGATACATACCTATGAGGGATGCTGAGTTGTCGCCATTTCTGAGCCGCTCGAGGTCTGCAGAGAGCGAGTTTGTCTGTCTTGTACCGAGCGTGTAGAGCGAGTTCATCGTAGTGGGACAAGACACGGACCGGAACACGCCGGCCGGACGTGCCGGCCAACGCCGAGTACGCTAATGACTACCGCCGCGCCCGCTCCGCCTTTTCCGTGCGCCGCGCCCGTTGCTTCCGTCGCTCGGCGAGACGGGCAGCCTTGGTCTCGTACCTGACCGGCCTCGTCTTCCGGCGCTCCACCACCTCTGCGCTCCCCTCGTCCTCGTCCTTGGCTGCTCTCCTTGTCGGCGCGGGTCCATGCAACAGCGTCGCCAGATCAAAGTCTTGCACGACCGTCACCGTCGCCAGCTGCTCCTCTCCCTCGTACTCTTCCTCCATCTCCTCCCGTCCGCTGGACACTCCGCCCCACTCATCCCCTGTTTATGAACGGATCAGGACGGCACGAGAGAAGTCTCTTCACGTACCTCCAAGAGCCCCGTATGCTCCCTCCACTTCGGCGGCATTCCGTGCGGCCCGTTCCGCGAGAGCGAGACGATGCTACCGCGCAATGAGAGGAGCGCGCGGATGAACCAAGGGATCGCACCTCTCGCCGCGTCTCGAGTCGTTCCTGCTTCTCTCTCAGCTGTGCCTTTTTCTTTGCGTGCTCGCGTCGTTCGACCTTGCGCTTGTGGAACCCGGTCAAGAAGGATCTGCGGATGGTCGGTCGCGTGCACCATGGAAACGCAAGGACGCACCTCCGAGCCTCGTCGTCGAACACGATCTCCTTGATCTGTGCATGCTTTGCGCGCTTTTTTGCGGCGATGGCGTTGTGGGACCGCGTGAGGAGCGCGATGTTGTCGTTTGCCATGGTTTGAGAGAAAGATAGCCGGCGCGGGGTTGTCCGATGTTTACATAATGGCGGATCGACTGCTTGGGAATGTCTTCCATGTCGGATTCGATATAAGACTCGCTCTCAGGCGAGACACTGGCTGGTCTTCAACATGCCCGCCCTCACAATACCCGACCCTCCCCCCTCCCTCCTCGACGTCCCCCTCCCCCGCGACCATCCCCGCCCCCACAGACTCCCTCCGGGCCCCGTCTACTCGCACCCTCATTTCGATGGCAATGACAGACTCTCTCCTCCCCTGCCACCCCACTTTCCCCCTGCATCAGCCGTGTTCACCCATTACCATCTCCCCCAGCCCTCTGCCAACTGGCAGCCCCACGTGATCGTCCATCACAATCCCTATCCCACCCCGCCCCCGCCACTCCCCCAGCTCGTTCATATCGTTTGGATCCTCGACTGTCGCTCCTGTGGCACGTTCCTAACAAATCGCGGCATGAAAGCAAGTCTTCTCCCCATATATCGATTCCCCCACTAACCTGATCTTTCAGGCTGTACTGCTACTCAGACCCAACGTCTCTCTTTTTTCTACCGACGCCCTCCCTGTAAATTGTTCTGCATACTCCACAAATCCAGATGCCCTCCGTCCACCCCCCTGTCGTCCCTACACTGCCTCATCTGCCCCACGTACCTGCGAATGCCTCACTCAAACACTCTGTTGCCATACTTGCGGCGCCGCTGTCGGCTACATGATTGTCATTCCCGTGAGATTTACTCAATCAACTTGTTTCGACTTCACGGATACACCTTGACCCTGATTTAATTAGTGTTCCAGGTGTACGTCCTCAATTTCCGCAACCAACCGTGCGACTAACGGCCACCGGTTTGTTTTCCACTCGAGCGAAATCATTGCCTCGGAGCGACACCACATCCCCGATGAACCCGGTGTCTTGCCCGTCGAATATCTCGCACATCCCCCTCCACCTTTATCCCCACCCCCGCTTGCACTTGCATATCCTGCCATTTTTCACTCCGCTGACGTGGCGGCACATCGGCGGCCTGGCAGTTTTGTACCTTCACAAGCGTTCCAGCCGCGCCAAACCTCATCCCCCTCGCCAGTTTCGGATTATCTCCCTTCTCCACAAATGGAATCACCAGACTTGGCTCCCTCTTCTGTCCTGTCTTCACCTGACCTGCCCGCTTCTGTCCTTCCATCTTCGCCTCGGCGATCTCCTCCACCCCCTCTGCAGAATCCGTTTCTGCATAACCCTGTCCCTCAGACATTGTCGGAGACAAGACGAACAACGCCAGAGCCTTCCCCTCGCAAGCTTAACGCGGGGGACGTACTCTATTGGCACCATCTTGCAAAGCACGGCGAAATTCCAGGCGTCGAGGAAAATCCGCGAGCTAGGATACCGAACCGCGGACACGCACTCAAGTTTTGCGAACGGTAAGAATACCCAAATCCGCAGAACGGAACGCCTCTTTCGATGACGGCGTCTTAGAGAAGCATCATGCATGATATATTTACGACATTCAACGCAATCGACCACACATTGTTAATTTTTTTTGCCTCGGGACCGTCTTTGGTATCTATTTCAACCGAATGTTCCAACTCCACTGTGCATTTACAATACCATGATACCCTCATCCCGTTCCTATAGTTGTACACACTTCACCAGGTCACTTTATCTAACATACTATGTAGACCTCGTTGTCACAGGAAATTCGTTTTGTAGATTTAGTTAGGTCGAGCAAATGAAAGGGCAACGCCTGCCCCACATTTGTGAGCACTCCCCGGCCCGGTATGGTGAGCGGACGCGGAGAATTATCGGTCATTTCCCCTGTCTCGTGCCAGTCACCGTCACCGTCACGCCGGTGACTCACCACGGTCCGTTCTTGCACGGCTGCAGCGTACCTAAAGAGCACCTACTAGTACAGATAATTTCCCCTCGAATCGCACCTTGAGCCATGGTGCCCTACCTAAAGGTTTCGGGGACCAAGATCGTCGATGGCGATGGCAATGAAGTCATACTCTGCGGAGCCGGTCTAGGGGGGTGGATGAAGTACATCCTAGTACCATCGTGCTGCGAGCAGGCAGAAGGCTTGTCATCACCTCGCGCAGCATGGAAAACTTCATATCCGGCTACCCTGGTTGCGAATTCCAGATCCGCGCTGCCCTTGCGAACGTTGTCGGACCCGTAAAGTCCGCATTGTTCGACAAGGTGGGTCGCTCATACGTTTCTGCCTCTTTTCGTTTCACTGACAGCGTCTGTCTCAGTTTTTGAAGTATTTATTCCAGGAGGAGGGCGCCAAGTTCTTCAAAAGCCTCGGATTGAACTGTATACGCTTGCCGTTCAACCACAGGCATTTCGAAGGTGACTCGTTGGTAGGAACGTCGACCCTGGAGCTCCTCGCCAATTATTCGTCCCCCAGATGACATGAACCCACGCGTGCTCAAGGAGGGCTTCAAGCACCTCGACCGCGTCGTCGACCTCTGTGCCCAGCAAGGCATTTACACCATCCTCGACAACCACACCGCACTCGGCGGACAGAACACGGACTGGCACTGCGACTCTGGCACCCACATCGCCAACTTTTGGATCCACAAGGACTTTCAGGACCGTGCGATCTGGCTGTGGACGGAAGCACTACGTTGGGAACACGTGGATCGCGGGGTACAACCCCCTGAACGAGCCCACCGACCCGACGCACACGACCGTCGTCACGTTTTACGAGCGGGTGTACGATGCTATTCGCGCGGTCGACACCGAGCACGTCATTTACTTTGATGGCAACACGTTCGCGTCCGACTTTTCCCTCTTTGGTGACGCACACAAAAAGTGGGCGAAGAATTCAAACGCCCAAGTGATCCGTGCTGACACCGCAAGGCATCTCATTACCCTCTCTCGTTCTTGCTAGATTACTCCGTCTTTGGTTTCCCCGCCTCTCCGGAGAAATATGTCAGCAGCGACGAACAACGCAGGCGAATCAAGAGGAGCTATGAAAAAAAAGCGAGAATGGATGAACCAGCGCGATCTTTGCGTCTGGAACGGCGAATGGGGCCCAGTCTACGCTTGCAAGCAATACGACGGCGAAGCCACCAAAGTCATCAACGAACAGCGCCTCCAAGTCCTCAAAGACCAGCAACCACGCAAGTCCCTCCGTGCTCTTCTTCCCGTCGGTCACTCACTCGCTCTGACGTGCGCAGGACCGCCTGAGCTGGTCGATCTGGCTGTACAAAGACATTGGTTTCCAGGGCATGGTCTACGTCTCGCAAGAGACCAAGTACATCACGCTCCTCGAGGACTTTCTCGCCAAGAAACACCGTCTTGCCGTGGACGCATGGGGTGCGGACACTGCCTCGGTCCAGCACATCTACCAGCCCCTGATCGACCACGTCGCAAAGGAAATCCCGCCGGAAAACCAGGCGCTCTACCCTGCGCCCGTCTGGAAGATGCCAGACCGCGTCGGTCGGTTGCCGCGCAGCATTCTCGTGGCTGAGTATCTTGTCAAGGAGTGGACGGAACATTTTCGCGGGAAGAGCGAGGCCGAGTTGGACGAGATCGCGCGGAGCTTCAAGTTTGTGAGAACTGCTTGCGTCGGGGTGGCCTGAATAAGATTCTCGCTGCCAATGCAGCGCTGGTTGCGGGGCAGTGAGCCAACATCATGATCATTGTTTAGTGGCACTGTCAATGTGCTATGACGTATTCTATGCGCTATCAATTCCACCCTCGTCAAAATATTCAGCTGAGTAACGATTCTTCGCGATTAAGTCAATTGTATTGATTCTAAGATCAACTCCAGGGAAGGTAAATGTGCTTAGATACACAAGGGAAATCTCTAAAGTGCGATGCCGACCATAAACACCATGCGACCAGCGGAAATCATCGTGACTAGACATACATGACATGCGTATATGAGTCAATGGTCATTTTCGCCAAGGCGAGCCTCTAACCAGTCCACGAGACACTCCGAGGGATCCACAACAGGTCGGGCGTATATCTCATCCAGGATCCGTTGCGCGACGACAGGACCGCATTGCTCTGCTCGCCCGAAGCCTGCCAGGTAGTTTCTGCGATAAACATCCTCCGAGACGTTTAAAAGCTCGGTCACAGTACTGATTTGAGGGCCAAGGACGCCTCCGAAATGCTGCACGCGCAACAGCACTGGGAGAGCGATCAGCGTGGGAAGCTCATCCGTGAGACCGTGAATTTCATCGGCGGTCTGCTCCACTGTCTTGTTGGCCACAAAAAATGGATCATCGGCAATCTCGAGCAACGACACCAATGTTTCCAAATGGACAAAGGCTTCGTCCACTGCCTCACGGGCGACTTGGTGAGTTGGACGAGGGAAGTGTGAAAAAATACCGTACAGCGCCTTCGCGTCAGCTGCAGCTGTCGACATAATTATGGGCGATGCTGGTCGCGAAGAACCACGTTTGAGGTTAAACAGTCCGGTGGGAGAAGTAACCGACCGGATCCTTGGGGGTGTATACTGGCCTTTCTCAGAGAATACCACCGGTGCGGAACTTTGGGTCATCACTGGACGATGTGATAATGCGACAAGGGCCCGCCACACGATGGAAATCAAGAACGAGGCAAGCAATGTATGTGCAGGGTAGGTGCGCGCATAACGTGCAAGTGCTCGGCCATAGACAGGAACAGACGACTGGAGCGCAGTGATAGAAGGGTGTTCAGAACCCTTGACTCTGTGAGGAGTCGGTTCGGCAGGGATCCCTAATGCGTCAACGACGGGGACCATTGCCTCCTTGATTCCTGTTATCAAGGGGGTGATGATGCGACCAATGAGTGAAACGAGCCCTGCGCGCATGGGCTGCAGTCCATCCCCACGACTGTCATTGTCAATGCCTAGAGCCATATCATCGAAGCTCGAAAGCAACTCTCCAGCAAAGTCTGCGATGGCTAGTGCATGAAGCTGGGTTGCGTTGGGAGCCGGCATCTGAAGAGTGGGTGCCGATGGCTGAAGAAATGCAGGGGAGGATAGCAGGGGTAGAAGAAGAGCTGATAGATTGTTCAAGAGAACAGACAGAGGCTTTTGGAGGGCACGCAAGATAGCTCTACACAAGGGCCTGTTGTCACGTGCCGCTTGTAATTCACTGAAAATGCATTGAACAGGCTGAAGAGGAGTAAACCAGTGCAACATACGAGGCAATCAGTTCACCCAAGGTACGGCCACGGCCTGTGGGAATTGGGCGTCTACCACCGACCAGCTCGCTCGGTTGGGAAGGGCCGGACGGGTGAGCGAGCGCTTTGGACACAGCTTCGTTTAGTCGTAAACCAAGCGCTTCTAGATACGATCCATCCTGGATGAGAGGAGCGCGACTGGGAGAAGTTACTGGCGTCGGGGAAGAGCGCCTAAGATTGAAAGGGGTTCTGGTGGGAGATCGAACTCTCTCTGTGCCCACAGGTGAGTCAGGGGGAGAAGGAGGAAAAGGGCGGCTGGTGGGACGAAAGATGGATTGGTTCTTGAGTGTGTGGATCATTTCAACGAAGTATCAGAGTGCCGCTTGTGGTCGTGTGAGCAGTACCGAAAAGCAAAAGAGAGCTATCCCATTAGCCAAAACACAAGGCCGACGGCGTAAGAGCTGCGAGGGACACGGGCCTTAAGGAGGACGGTCTGTGTCGACGGGAGATACGGCAGGTGGTGCGAAGCCAATAACGTGGAGGATTGGGCGCTGCGTGCTGCGTGGATTCAGACGGTGAGCCTCCGAACGAGAGGGACAAGGAGAATACGAACTTGATATTTTGCAAGTACAAGATCATAGATTGCTTGAAAGTCGTAGGAAACCTGCTGGCGCTGTTCTGGAAAAGGTCCTTGTCGAAAAATTTGGCAGCCATTCCAATGCGGCTATATAGCTTGTGCCTAATGAGTGCCACTCCGCCTATCACATGCTCGGATCTCACATATTGGCACAGCCACAACTCTGTACTCAGCTACTACTACAAGCTCTAAATGTCTTCCATCAACTTCTTGATGGAGGTACGCAGCTCCAGGTCGTCACAACGTAGGCGCCATAGACAACTCTCGTCCTCCCCCTCCCGCAGTCGGAGAGTCGCATACTGCCGAGGTTCTGGCCTCAGCACAAGGACCTTGAGATCGCCTGCAGGAATAATCGTGAGTTAGAAAAGGATCCCCACAGGATCCGCACGCGCCTTCAAACGGGGGTTGGTCGGTAGAAATCACTCTCATCCGATACTGCAACGATTGCAACAGCCGCACGATCATGTCCAACGAGGCCCCACACCATCCTCGGACATTTGCATTCTCCATAGAGTCCCACGCAGCCTTGAAGTCAACATCGGCCGACTCTTCTTTTGCGGGTTCCGCGAGGAACGGGGAATCAAGCGCGATAAGGTCAGCTCGGGATGCCTGTCATGCTGAATCAGACCAGACAGACACTTTCTAAGCAGCGCGACAAACCAGCTCATCCTGCGGTGGCTGCGCTACAGGCTCAAGTATTCTGCCAGTCTATTTCTGTTGAGTCATCGTTGAGGAACGATCCGAGTGATTCGTACCTCATGTGCATCAAAAGGGCTCTGCGCCGCTGCCAGTGTCAGCTCCCCCGGAGTGATGGTCTTGGCAAGCTCATTCAACGAATTCGACGCGTCACTTGCACGAGATAAGCTCCTTGTACTGCCTTCTGGGCTTGAGACTGAACACATCGGTCGCCGTGGGCTGGAGGGATGCCTAAGGCTATGAACAGGGTGCGGGGCTGCATAAGCCTCGTATCGCAACTTCCTTGCAGATGCCGTCCCTCGAGAAGGTGAGAAATTCAACAAATCTTGGTGCCCCAAAGATGTATTTCGGGGGGACTGTGAGGGTGTGGGGTTTGGATTTGGCTGATAAGTCGTCAATGCGGAGAGGAAGTCGGGCAGCTTGTCCGGAGTCAGTGATTTCTTGTCATCAATAACGATATGTCAACTCACGGAAGACGACGGGGCCCTGGAAATAATCTCGGAAAGAACACGTCGCTGGGTAGACAGTGTCAAGAATTGGTCACATCTCTGGTATTAGAAGTCAATGTACGAGGATACGCTGCGTACGTTGTACTTACTCTACGGAGATGACTGCCGGAGTGTTGTGACAATCGGCCGACAGCAGCAGCAACTGTTTCAGGAACCTCATCACACTCGACAGATAATCTTAGCATCGTGAGTAAGCACGCGTCTTGAACGGATGCTTGGAAAAGGGTTGTCAACCTAGTTTCGCACAGGTTGGTCGACTCACGAGCGTAAGATGCCAATCTCGTTGCTATACCACGGAGCATCTCCGCAGGCGATATTGAGATCTTACCACAGTACTCGCTTACGAGGGCCGAAATCACAACCATTAGGGTTGGTCCTATGCGCACTTCCGGCTCCATCAGAGATACAGCCAGCGCGGTAACACATGATATCCTAGAAGAAGTTTCTCCTTCGAGAATGTCAGGCAAGCCTATGCTGTACGACAAATCAAGCGCACTTTCCCGGATTCCATTCAGGATCTGCTCGACGCTGAGGTCGAGGACCGGAAGATGTTCTGTCGGGCCGTGCTCTCCTCCTTCAACCACTGAAAAAAGGTCTTTCAGACGCCTTGCATATTCGTCTACGTCATTCCCATCTTGCATGTCGATGATTTCAAGCAGACGCGAAACGGACTCATTTTTATGGAACAGAGAGAACTGTGGCGACAAGTTGTGCAGAGCCTGCGAATAGTATGTTTCGACGATAATGGGATCGACAGCATGGAGAATCTTGAGTGTCTGATAGTAAAAACTGTCAGCTCACTTATTAATACGATTTAAGGGTGAACCACCGTCTTTCTGATCAAACCATCTGGCGAATCGAGGAGCTTCATAACCCCTTGAACTTCCCATTCATCCAAAACGGCTAGTGTGTTGGGATGTGTCCCAGCCCAAACGCTGGGATCTAGACAGCTCAAGCAGGAAACAAATAAATGCAAGTCGTTAGGATCCCTAGAGGACAGAAAGTGGCGGATGCTAGTAACGGCAATGGATGACGACTGAGTTTCGCGGAGTGCCTCTGGACTGACGGTTGACAAAAGCATAAAGGCGTCACGAAGTACAGCTACACTGTGCTCAGTCGATGTAACTACAACGTATATGCTCTTACCTCGCATTGGAACTTTCGACGCGCGCTTGATGATATCAAAGACAACGGAAACACTCCCTAGCTCTAGTCTGACGACGAGTAAACCTGGGTTGTAAGGTAAAGTGACCTGCGAACTGACTTCATCTCGCCCCTGCGAAGTGTCCGCAGGATGCTAAACACATAGGAGCTAGGTTCGCTGGACTCGCGGTACTGATGCTGAAGTTGGGAGTTCAGAAGCTTCCCAAGAGATTCGGAGTGTTTGAGCTTGCGATACGGTTAGAACAGGGATGAAAAATACACGATCTACACACTTTCCCCGCAATTGTGGATATTGATCCAATCTCAGAAGGCTCAGCCCGTAGACGATGCTGTATCACGTCTTCCAAACGTGCCAGGTGTTCAGCGCCTCGTTGGAAAAGGGTATAATACGCCATGAGGGCACGTCGCCGCACATTTACGCTAAAACCAGCGCCTTGAAACACACAGATTAGGGTACGACTAATGATCCTGCTTACGACTGATGTTGGAGGAGAATTTGCAGGCGGGTATCGATAGCAGGAATGACGTCCTCGTTAGGGACTTGTGTGAGTACATCGAGAGCCAGACATATTCGAGCTACAGAGCTGCTTTCCAGGTCCTACGGACCCATTAGAGACGAGTCACAACCTACTGGACAACAAGGTCGCTTACCTTGCGCAACGTGTTCACCAACATGAGTTGAAGTTCATGATTTGGAGGCATCTGTTCCAAGCAGAAGATATAACCTGGATGGGCCAGTTGACTCAAGTAGCTGGGCGTGAACACTGAAACACACCAATTTTCTTGTCCAACGGAGACTTGCCAAGCTCCGCGAGATTTACAGCGTGCGGGAAGGCGAATTCCAGGTCGCCAGGGCTGGCAGCGGAGAGAGACATAGTACAGTGCAGAATTAAGATCAAGCATTCTTTGCATTCCTTCTACGAAGGCCTGGCTTGAAGAACAGTTGAATTATATTCGGAAGGCTCTACGCACAATCGACAAATGTGGCTGCTGGAGATTGCGGCGTATGACATCAAGCTCGTTTAGGAGGATCTGATCGGCGGCTTGGGAGGAGGCTGCGTTTTCGACTTTACGCACGAGAGCATACTGAGCGCGACTCATCGCGCCGGACGAGATGAATGTGACATCCATGGTCGCTGACTGTGGCCAGTGCAACGAACCAGGGAAAGGTTTGAGCTGGCCACCGCTGCTGGCTTTGACCTGGCTTTGATGCTGAAATAGCGTACCTCTGGTCGGGTGCTGCGACTAGACACCCCTATTCAGAACAAGAAAGCGTCGTTTATGCTGTGACGGTGCTTAGACCAATCAACAATAACCCATGAGCGATGATGACACGGCGTTTGGGAGGCGAGGAAGGATGTTGTCGACCTTAGATACCACCAAACATTCTGCAACATCATTACGACTACCATGTCCTCGTCACCAGAGCAAGCAGCAGCTGCGGCCCATTCATTCAACAAGATTCTAAATCAACACAAGTCTTCGAAATCAAGACGGTCTGGAGATGCGGACGAAGGACTGAAGAAAGTCAGGCGCATGATTCTTGTGGAGGGCATTCCGTCCAAAATTGTACGTGGCAACGCACCTGTGGACAGGCCAACTGTTCAGTGATCGCTTCCTTCTCTTGTAGGATTCCAGCCTTCGTCCTCGAATATGGAAAATTCTCCTACGGGCTGATGACATTTCAGCGGAGACGTTTTTACAATATGTTTCTCGTGGTCCATGTGAGGTTCGGGAGAAAATCAGGAACGATACATTTAGGTGAAATTCACTGTTCACCGCAGTGGTACCCAGCTCAACTCTGTGAAGGACTCTGGCGACAGATCGTGGCTTCAAGGAGCGAGTCCGCGAAGATATGCTCGTCCGATTGCTGGATGCTTTTGTATGGCGGAATCATGGTGCGTTGCCAATCATCCTCATGAATTGACTGTAGAATCCAGCATAGCTCAATGTCGGGTTACAGACCGCCAGGAGACACAGCAACTTGGTTTCACATACGTTCAAGGAATGAACGTACTTGCTGCCCCATTCCTGTACACAATGCCTTCAGAACTTGAAGCATTTTTTTGCTTCTCCAAGTTCATCGAAGAATCGTGTCCCCTTTACGTGCAGCCAACACTAGAAGGGGTACACAGAGGTCTCAAGGTCTGTTTATCGTCATTATATCCCAACGGCATTCAGTAAATGGTTGCGTTTCACAGCTCCTGGATCGATGTCTGAAAATCGTAGATCCCGAGCTTTTCGCTTATCTTCGAATGAAGAACCTCTCCGCCGAAATCTACGCCTTCCCATGTTTGTATTTTTCCTTGCCCGTGTCTTCCGGAGCCACGTTGACGAACTCAATTTCTTGCAGCTGTCCTTACCTTGTGCGCGTGCACGCCGCCTCTGGACCAAGTCCTAATGCTATGGGATTTTCTTTTGGCTTTTGGCGTACACTTGAACGTGCTGTGTGTTATCGCACAGTTGCTGCTCATGCGAGAAGACGTCATGAGCTCCCCTAGGTTTGATCTCCTTGTATCGCGTGCAACACCACGCTCATACCAGCCCTTCCAGCCCTATGCGCCTCTTACGAACTTTTCCTCCGCTCGAAGCTATTCCAGTTATTGGGATAGCGGTTACGCTTGTACGAGATCTGCCTACAGAACTTTATGACGAACTTGTTCGGCATCCATACGACATCCAAGGTCTTTGAGACTAATTGGCTCCGCTGCACCTATCATTTTCACCAGTGTTCATCAAGTTGTCGCAGGCGTTCAACAACCTCTTTCTGTATTCAAATCATGTAGCATACCCAATCTCAAACACCCGCATTAGACTTGTTGTATGTAGTTTCCCTTTCCTTTGCCGTTGCCTACCTTCTCGATTACGAGCGTCTCATGCACCATTTCTTTCTTGCCTAACCGACGTCACAGTCCCCACCGGCCATCTCATGCCATACTCCTCCAACCAGTGCGAATGGTGTATGAATGTAACCTGAGGCGAGTACAATCAAGTACTCCTATCCTTCCATGGGAAGAGTGCGTCTTTGCCGAGGTTGTCCATCATCAACAATGGTTCCGCCTGTGCCAGACAAGTACGGTCTGCGGGACAACGATTGAGTGGATGCGGAACGAGTCACCGGGAAACATACCCTTCCGCGCAAGTCTGCAGGAATCGTGCTCTGATGCATTGCACAGATGTTAGGTAGTTGACAGAATGTCTGTTTTTTTTAAAGTAGGAAGTGCCTTCTTCTCCAGCGGCGTCATTGGAATGGCATTCAAACCAAGTCCATGTGACAGACGCGCTATATATACCGTGCACTCTCGAGAGAACAACTTATATTTGTGGTAGATAAACACCTTCAATCATAGCAAGGCCCTGTCCACTGGCGTCTCATCGTAGCTAGCTCCCCACAGACGTTTTGTCAACAATTGCAAGAGTACATCCTTCCCCGGGGTGCCGACGATACAAGCGACATCCATCGATCCACCAAGACTGCCGTCGTGTACAGTCGGGTGGCCCAACCATTCGTCAGGACCCTTGCGGAGCCCTTCGCTCTCCATTTCAACTGGAGCAGGGACGGCGACAGACTCCAGCAAGCCATGAGGCCGATGGGATTTCTCTAAAAGACTCTGCACTTCGGATCGGTTGGCACCGGGAGCATACGCCGTCTGGCCGTCCCTTCGATCTACAACCAACATGCCACGCGTGACTTCGCCCGTCCTGGGACCACGAATCAACTCCTATTCAACTTGCTTCAAAGTGATTCCGTACCTTTCAATGTCAAACTTGCGTTTGACGGCAGCCCAGCCAGGCGACAACCCTGGCAAGGCATTTTCCTCGACGATAATCTCCGGAGGGTTCTCAATGGCACACCAGACAGCGACCACGTCGTGAAGCTCTAGAGCATCCTTCCCGAACGTGACCATAATGTCTCGTGCGCGCTCGAAGAATGAGCTTGTAAAGTGCGTTAAAGGTGCCTTGCCTGAGCCGATGGAAGGCCTCCGGGTGGAATCGAATGTAGGGTCGATGTGCTGGATATAGAACGGGAAAGGAAGCTCGTGCAGGGTCGTAACATCTAACGTGGTTAGGAGGACACGTTCTAGTGGGAGACCACTTCCGGGCACCACGGGGCAAAGTAAATCCTTCGCCGCGAACGGGTCAGCGAAAAAATTGACTGTGCATATCAATTAGAAAAGATCCTGAAATACTTAAGGAAACAATCTCTTACACTCTGCAACAGACGAAGTGTTTCCTGGGACGTCCAAGGCACCGCCCATCATGATAACTCGACCAATTCGCGTTCTTATAGTTTGATGGTGCTCGCGGTTAAGCATGGCAAGGTTTGTCGGGGGTCCAAGAACAATGTATGTAATGCTCCTCTTTGGCCGTGATTCGAGAAGATCCAAGGCGACATCGATTGCGGATTTCGTTGTCGCAACAAAGTTAGATTTGAAGTCATCACGCTCATCAGAGGAGACATTGAGGTCGGGGTGACGTTCATTAACATTGCCTAGGCCATCTCTGGGGGAAGTTCGGGAAATCCACAATGCCATTCCGAGATGAGCGACTCACTTTCCATGGAAATATTGAGCGAAGTGGACACCACCATGAAGCGGCCCTTGAGGGCCAAGAGCAAGGATTGGTGGAACATTTGGGGTATAATTTGGGAACCTTTCCTTATCCTCGGGGTGTGCAGCAATATGACGACCAACAGCCTGATACAGCTTATAAACGTTCGCGCTGTCGGCGGATCACAATGTTGAGCAAAAATTGGGCAAGTAGCAGAAGGACCCACTATGCCGCATGGACATCCGTATTGCCTATGGATCAGAGTTGATCGTGTTTCATTCACTAACCGGTAGGTTACGCACCGAAAGAGACTATGATGGCAAGGATTTCGAGCTCGGGGGAGGCGAGTGCTAACAGGCTGAACAGTTAGATATTAGAGAACTGTGGATTCCCGTGTGACATATGAAATCCGAACATAGCGAGAACATCGTCTACACCAGGGTCTGTGTCGACTCCATCCCATATCAGATGCATGACACGCAAAATGAACGTCAGCCTGTACTTACTAATGACTGGCGTCCTTTGTCGATTCGGGGACAGCATAAAGGGCATAAGAGATTATGATGAAGAGCGTAAGAGTCAAGTTGCTAACTACGCTGTTTTTGAGACACCCATGTACTCCTAAATCCGTGCAATGGGTACGTGTCAATGTCTTAAAAAGTGTGTCCCGTCGGTTCCCATGGTGATTTGATAGCAAAACAACCCTGACGAAGCCCGATTCGCGAGCTGCCACCGAGTCGATGCACTGCAATTTGCACGTGTACATGAGACGGAGAATCGTATACGCATAATTACGTGCTGTGGTGGAGGATGGTCAGTGAAACGGCTTGGAGGAATCACAGAACAAGGAGTCAGAGATCTTGGTGGAAATGGTCTCATCGGGCGAGCCCTCTGAAGTAGCAAATATTGAAGAATAACATCATACAAAAAACGTTGCAAAGAAGACACTCACAAGAAGAGCTATTTGAATGGAGTTCGACGTGGAGCAAGCGCGCAAAACGCTCAAAAGCAATACGGAAATAGCCGATAAACTGTACAGTTTGAGTCACGGTGGCTGTCACATCACGCGACTGTGTATGTGTTCGCGACGTCGACTCGGAGCGACTTTAACCAACGATGGCGGAATCACTGCGTTTCCTTGGCTCGCTGCCCGGCCACAAGGGCTGGGTCACCGCCATTGCGACCTCCTCAGAGAACCCAGACATGATCCTGACTGCCTCCCGTGGTATTTATCTTCTTCACAACCCGCACCGTTTTGATAGTAAATATCGCACACAGACAAGACTATCATCGTCTGGCAATTGACCCGTGACGAGGAAGCATACGGATATCCAAAACGTATTTTGCACGGACACAACCACTTCGTCTCTGATATCGTCATCTCCTCCGATGGCCAGTTCGCCCTGTCCGCATCTTGGGATCACACTCTTCGTCTCTGGGACCTTAATACCGGCCTAACCACGCGTCGATTCGTCGGCCACGATTCAGACGTCCTTTCCGTCAGCTTCAGCGCCGATAACAGACAGATCGTCTCCGGGTCCCGTGACAAGACCATCAAGCTCTGGAATACCCTCGGAGAGTGCAAATATAACATCAAGGATGACGGCCATACCGAGTGGTTTGTGATCGCTGATGTCCCTCTTCGCATCGTCCTCACTCTGTTCACAGGGTATCTTGCGTGCGGTTTAGCCCAAACGTCTTGAACCCCGTCATCGTGTCTTGCGGTTGGGACAAGGTGGTCAAGGTGGCGCCATTGACTTTTTGAACTTACACCGTGGATCCTCATTCCTGGAACAGGTCTGGGAGCTCTCCAAGTTCAAGTTGAAGACAAATCACTACGGCCACACTGGCTACATTAACACTATCTCTGTCTCCCCCGATGGCTCCTTGGCTGCATCAGGTGGCAAGGATGGTATCACCATGCTTTGGGATTTGAATGAGGGCAAGCACCTCTACTCCCTTGAGGCAGGTGACATTGTCAACGCCCTCGTCTTCTCCCCAAACCGTTACTGGCTGTGCGCTGCCACTGCCAGCTGTGTTAAAATCTTTGATCTGGAGAGCAAGTATGTCGCTTACCTTATTCATCTTGTGTTCTGTGTAAACTTTGTTTCCCCAGATCGATCGTCGACGAACTCAAGCCTGAATTCGTAGACGTTGGCGCCAACTCGCGGGACCCCGAATGTGTGTCGATCGCATGGTCTGCTGACGGCCAGACATTGTTCGGGGGCTTCACCGACAACCTCGTCCGTGTCTGGACTGTTAGTGCTTAAAATCCCCCTCGGGAAGTTGTACTTACTCTAACCGTATATCAATTCATTGCGACCTCGTTCTTGTACATCACGGTGCGCGAATCAAAGTGGAAATAGGCTGGCGAGTCGAGCAACTTGAATATAATGTAGTACCCTACTCTCCCTCGGCCTCCGTCATGTTGCGCCTCCGCTCGTTGAAGTCCCAGCGATCAAGCCCTCCGAAATCGATCCTGATAGCTGCGGAGGACAAGTTGACCTGAAGTTCGCATATGTGTGATACTCGTGCTCGCCAGCTATCTCCTCTTTAACATGGATGAGTTTCGCACAAGACTCGGTGGAAACCCATAGACTTACGTCGCCGTACCGTACATGTCTCCGCTTTGGCTAACAACGCGCACGCATTGATCGGTGTTTGACTTGGTGTCATATATCCATACATTCTTCCCTTGATAGAATTCTTGCCAGCCGTGATAGTCCACGAGCCTGTTCGGGGGGTCGATGCGTTTTGCGCCGTGAGGGGGGGTTGGGGATGGCCGAACATCAACATCGTTGAAAAGGCGCAAAACCGTCAGGTTCGAGATGTTTGCTAGGAGCTCCCGCTCTTGAGGAGGAGAAGGATTTATGATGTGGAAGATCCCTGGCGGTGTATCTTCGGCTTCGTCCTCGTCATCACTGCCGTCCTGTTCGCCGTTACCCACTGCGCCGTCAGGTTGGGGAGGTTGTTTTGGCGCGTTATCGTCCACATCGTCACTTCCCAGAAAAAGTTCTTTCTCGCTGTCCTGAAGACGGGTAGAAAACACCGTCCAGGAAGGTTCATCGGAAAAGTCGGTGCGGACAATCAGGCCCAACTCGGGCACATCGCGAGTAACCCCATCCAACGGGTCAAGATCAGCGTCAGATTCCGCAACGGATATCGCCTCTGGCGAGACATCCTGAGAATCGGACTGATCATCAAGTGCCCCGCGTGGAGACATCTAAAGACGTACTTACAGGCAACGGTTGGCGTAGTGAGGCCGAACCACCTGACCCTACTGCGGTCCAGAATTGCTGCGCTACCCTCAATCTCCATCTTCTGCGACCCTCCGCTGGGTGCTGTCTCTTCGCTTCAGCGTAGTTTCGCTGACCCGAGCTGTGAGCACCGATTCCTCTGATGTGCTTCTGTACTCACGACAATGTACGGAATGAGAGGTGATGACATCGCCAACCAGTTTAAAGGTGGGTCACGACCCCCGCTTCGGGTTGTAGCCTGAGCTAACCTACATTATTCCGATCATCATCGCCTTAAGTACCGCCATGGTGAATATCCCTCCCTAAGTTCTAACTTCTAAATCATCGAATTTCATCCCGGACCATGGTTAATCGACCGTCTGCCGTTTCAAGTGGCTGACGCTCGGGCCAAAGTGCACCCGCAGCCTACATCTTGCGATCGATGCGAACCGATCGCAGGTTCGGTGCTCGCTCGACTGTGAGACGAGACCTGCCCCTTCAAACAATCGACCTGGCATGTAGTAACGACCACTGTGCCTTTGAGTTTGGGTTCGATGTCGCGGTTCTCCGTCAGGACGCACGGAGATGGACCCACATACCAAGCTGGAAACGGACCGGAGTCCGGGCAAGCCGGATGACTTGTCCGCGTGATCTTGCCAGCAGTTGTTTCAAGTGAAGTACCCCGTCACTTGCCTATTCCAGGAGCTTTATTCACACCTTCTGCCCTTACGTTACATATCGCCATGTGCGTACTATATCCGCCGCGTCGGAACTGGATGAACTTCTAGCCCGTCGATATAAGCAATAAAACTGCATCCGTGTCTGGTGTTGTTCTCGGTTCCCATCTTCCTGATCAGCTCAGGTGCGTGCCCAAGAAATGGCACCTCCGCAGGGAACGACTGGTGTGTTCTGTCCTTTGATGGCTCAGGATCTTTTTCCCATTTATGGTGTTGCCGTTTAGGATCACAACTCAGCCGACGACAATGGGCGACTGCTTTCGCCCTCGTGACGACACTTTTCTTTACTTGTGACTTGAGTGTTAATTCTACTCCATAGAACCAAGAACTTACCGAACTTGACAGGGGGATTTGCTTATGGTGTGAGCACTACACCGTACTGCCCGAAGCTCGATGTCGATGACAGTCTTTGCTAGCTTCTTGATGTCCTCAATGCTCACTTCCAAACTGTGTTCGGTATAACGAAGCTACAGAGCACTATGCTTCAACTTGCTTATTTCGTGAGCAAATAAAGAGTGCAAACACAAAACTTTACTCAATGGGGGTATATCAGGGAGCATACTTTGTGTGGGCACCTTTCGCAGGTTACTTTGTGAGTCTTTCTTTCGATAGGCCCGAATGGCGCTGAACCTGAATAGATGAGACGGGTAGGATACAAGGTAGCTTATTCCAGGAAAAATCGGTTCTTGCTATTGATCGGATGGATAGAAAGGCATTCACATTGGTTTGACTCTGTATTCGCTTGGTGCTATATTCTTTTGGCCATCTGCCAAGTACGAGAAATATGGTGGATTCGTTGGAAGTACGTTTGTCATTGGTACGTGAATCATCTCTTTCGTGTTGTCATTCGGAATGGATCATGATGATGATCATTTCTTAGGCTGTGGTCTGAGCACTCTGGAGGTCGCGGCAAATTCCTACATTACAGTTTTGGGAACCCCTCATTATGCAGCCGCTCGTCTGAATTTCAGTCAAGGCTTCCAAGGAGTGGCTAGTTTTTCTGGACCTCTCATTGCAGCGCGATGGTTCTTCACGGGCGAAAATGCAACCTCTCTGGGTACAGTGCAGTGGTGTGTTCATATGCCTATTTCTACGTGGTTGAAAAGCTGATTCGAATATGTAGGGTTTACCTCGCTGTCGCAGGTCTTGGTGTTGTTCTTAATATATTATTCTTGTATGTGGCCTCTGTCTTTCACCATTCCCACCTTATAACGTTCTTCAGCTTCACGACTCTACCTGAAATAACCGAGGATGCCCTTGCCGAGGAGATACAAGACGCAGGGCTGCAGGACAACCAAGGTCCATTCTGGAAACAGTACCGCTGCATCTTTGGTTTTGTCGCACAGACCGCCTACGTGTAAGTTTTCAGCCAATCTTTTGGCAGCTTTTGTATCTAACGCAGTATCAGTGGAGCGCAAGTCGGTGTAGCTGCTTTTGCCGTCAACTTTTTCGTTGATCAAGGCGTTGGTTTTGACCAAAGCAAAGCGAGCAACATGTTTTCGTTTTGCCAAATCACTTTCACCGTCGGGCGGTAAGGTTTTCCGTTAGCGACTGGTATGGGAAAATGACACTGTTCTCTAGGTTCGTCGGTGTGGTGATCCTGAACTTTGTGGACCCAGCTCTCTTGCTTGCGATCTACGGCTTCTTCTGCAGCTTGTTCTGTCTCTTAGTCTCACAACTGCCGGGGTATGGTGGTGTAGGATGCTTATTCGGCCTGTTCTTCTTCGAGTCTATCTGCTATCCATGTATTTTCACCCTCGGCACCAAGAACCTTGGCAAATACACAAAGAAGGGGTCGGGTTTGATCGTCATGGTAAGGCCATCCCATGTACTCACCTGCCAGCTTACAAAGTCGATGTCAGGGTGTGGGAGGCGGAGCCTGGTACCCATCCGCGCAGGGCGCATTGGCCGACTTGACGTACACCCGTCGGTCATATCTTGTCCCGATGTCAGGATACATTGCAATGATGTTATATGCCATGTGAGTGCCGATATATTCTCATAGCATGCTCGTCTCTGAGGCTCCTTCCAGTGGCCTCGTAGTGGACCAGGCGAGAAAGAGTGGTTTCACGATCAGAAATCGAGATGAGCTGTCCGCAGCATTAGAGAAACCCGCCGACGACATCGTTACCCCAGATACCCCACAAGAAAAGGTAGTTCGCGTGAGTTCCTGGAGGAAGCATGAGAATGGGCACCCAGATAGTTAAAGCAGCTTGTTCCGTGTTCCGAGGATTTAACGATATTCCGGACTTTGACTTTGATACCTATCCCAAATAAATTCCGACATATATGTATCAGACGTCAGCTACCTAACAATAAGTAAACATGTGGTTGGCGCGTCTGTGACTAAACTGCCGAGGTTCTTGAGCCTGCTAAACGATCTACGACCTACGACGACCCCGTTACTGCCGAATTCGACGCGCGACAAGAATCACTCACCGGTCGTATGAAAGGTAACGACAAGAACGTGCCAACGAAAGGAAGCTGTCGTAAGAACGTCACGACGACGGGAAAGAAGTCGCTGGATCATCAAGACGTCAGAGACACGCGAGGATTATCTCAAGGAGGCGACCCCACCCAAAGAGATTCAAGAATCCAAAGGTCTCTACGATCATCCCAATGAACGGGTATTTGATAAAGACGAGCAGAACGCCACCGAGGAAGCACATCGTTCCACGCAATTTTTGCTTTCGGGCAAAGAAGTAGAACGTTTTCTGGGGTCCGATGATGAGTGTGAGGCCTGAGAGGAACAACATCTAGAGTAAAAGAATAAGAAGGTGAGTGCTTAGACGGGTTGGCGCGACGGTACACTGACGTTTCCGAGTGCAAGCAGAGCAGCGTCGAAGAAGAGCATTATCCCCAAGAACATGAAGAGCGTCCCAAACGTCGTGAGTGCGACACCGATCTCTGTGAGTGGAAAACGGTGAGTCGAACAGGCAGGCGAGTGAGCTCATCAAGACACCGACTCTGTGCATCAGAGAGCCACATATTGTGAGGTTTCTGACGGTGGTCGAGGGGTAAGTAACCGTGAGCTCGTTGTCCGAGTCGGTGCCTGGGCCCGGGTTTGTCGCGTGCAAGTGAACACGTCACCGCCACGTAGCATCCCGATGTACCCGACAAACGAGACACGTATCGAGAACAAATGCTAGAATGGCCACCTCTACCTACAACTTCGAGATTGTCAAGGACCACTAGGAACGTACGTATGGTATCATCGCCTGTATAATTAGTGAAACAACAGTCCATTGGTAATGCAGGTTACAATAGAAAGTATAGAAACACGAATAAATGAAGCTTTCGAGGCCGTCCGATGTTTGGGTATCAAGAACATGCATGCACCGAATTCCGGTGGGAGGGTGGAGCCTTACGCCTTGCAAGCCACTCCACCTTCTCGCTTCTGTATTTCTCTAGCAGCAATGACCCTGTCATATGACTCCTTCAGCGGGCTTCTATGCGTAAGAATAGACATGTGGGCGCTCAGATAAGGTGGCGGCAATAGTGGATGAACTGCCTGAAAACCGGCGGAGTTGCTGGCAGATGGAAAGTGAGTGGTGTATTGCGGAGTGGACGGACGTGTCGTGGGAAGGTAAGCCAGTGAGGATAGTGCTTGGACAGACGATGAAGAATTGGAGGATATCGAGGAGAGTGTTCGATGGCGGTCGTGCGCTCTCCCAAGGATATGGGATTGAATCTGTGAGTGACTTGGAAGCGTGGCTACCGAACGCACAGAAGAAACCGAGGTTCGACGATTTGGTGCAGACTCTGCGTATGTCCTCACGCTGGATGGGGAGGTTGATGGTTTCTCGGCCTGATCACGACCAGGCGACGACACGGGAGATGCCTCCGAGGTGACCGTCAACGGAGAGAGGGGTACCACTTTGGGCGACATCGGCACGACCTGACCAAATGATTGTCCCCGGATCAGAGGGTGTGGTCGTAACGTTGCCTCCGATTTACTGGCAGTAGAATGCATGGAGGGAGGTCGTGTCATCGATAGGCGTTTGTACGATGGATGATGCGTCCGATGGATGGGGGAGGTGTTCGCTGAGCGGGTCTCCATGACGCGTGATTCAGCGAAGGGAAGCTGTGTATCTGCATGACTAGACGGTGGCGCAGCCGCTGTCTGCAAAGCTTGGGGTGCACGTGCAGCTGACAGAGATGGCTTCGCGGGCGCTTCTGGAGGACGGATAGTAGGCACGCGAGATAGGGACTGGGGCTGCGCGCGGGGCGTATCGGGACGAGGTATGAGCTCATCAAGGGGTGGACCCGCAGGTATGGACTTGCGTTGGTCGACGGGTGTCTGGCCACTGCCTGATCCAATACTGTTTGGTGTCACAACACCGCTTTCACTGGATACCCATTCGTCCTCTTCGTCCGCAGGAGGGCTAGCAAGAGTGAAGCCAGCCTTGGTCTTCCCCCCCTGGTGGCGTTGGGTCGGAGGGGGTGCATAGCGGTGAGCCTGTAGGTGTTCTCTGGAAGCTACCAGTGCCGTACTGTTCACCCGCCGAAGGGGAGACGCATTTCGTGAGTGTGACTGGGGGAACGAGACGAAGAAGAAAATCAGATAAAACTGCTGAGAAAAAAAGACGGTAAATCAAGGGAGACATACTTCGTATCCAAGCCCAACTTTCTTTGTTTTTTCGGGTTGTTTTGGCAGGATGGAGTCTTTCTGGGTAAACTGTAGATTTAATGCAGCCTTGGAAGAACCAGTTGATGAGGAGCGGGAATGAGTACGGGGAAGACCAGCTGCGCCTGTGCGATGGGCCTTTGGCGCCATGGATGGGAGAGTACTTGGTGCGATTGGTTCTCCGCCACTTGCCACTTTATATCGATCCCTTGCTTATCGCACTCGACCGGCCACGTCGACGAGCGCCAGGAGTCAGGACGGGGACACTGACCTGGGCCCACGAGCTAGAAAGATCTAGGACTACTGTGGGATTCGCGCAGACTCGGATCAGCGCTGGGCGGCGATGCTCCGCTCCAGACCTACCCGGCGTCTTACTTGGACCTGAGATCTATCTATCGAAATTCAAACACTGTGTACCGTCCTCATACCACAAGCCCGAGCCTCCACGGACGCTGTGGGCAATGCAGGCCCTGATCTCGTGCCTCGTTGGTTCGAGCATGTTTCTATTTCGATTGTCCCGCCTTTCGATGGACACTCCGAGGGGTACCGGTTTCGTCTATGTGCTTGATGTTACAAATTAAACGTTAAACCACACCCTTGATGCACATGCCGCCGCATCAGTGTGATCAAGTTGTAGCGTCTATCTGATTAGATTAGATGTGCTATGATTTGGCAAAATAATGTTTCCCGCGCATTGCTTCAACTGGACATCGACCAGCCCGGGCCGCCATCATGGAGAGAGTACAGTTTCAGCAAGAGCAGGCGAGTCCAGTGCGGCCTTCTTTGTGAAATCCGTCTCATGGAACAGCCAGATGCTCGCAGAGCTCAAGGACCTGGTCCAGAAAACCCTTTTCACCCAAGTGCGTCGCGTACAGTTGGCAAAGATTCATGTCTCATGTCGTGTAGGCCGAAGTGAAACAAATATTGAAAAAACGGACTCAGTTCGAAACTGCCCTTGTGCGTCGAGTCGCAAAGAAGAGTGACTTTTTGCGGTATGCCGCGTATGAAATGGGCCTCGAACAGTTGCGACGAAAACGACTCCAACGCTTGAGTATGTGCTCGGATCTGCATCTCATGTTGTCAACATCGCTCAAGCTACTTTCCAGACCTTCCAAAGTCAAAGTCGACGATATCGGACTATGCACTCGTCCGGAGGCAGTTCCAGATATTTGAGCGGGCACTCAAGAGGTTCAAGTCAGACGTTGCACTCTGGATACAGTACATCCAGGTGGCGAAACGGGAAGGAGCACGCGCTTTAGTGGGACGAATCACCGCACGGTAGGGCCCAGTGATTTTTGGTCAGGAAAGACGACTCACCTCGAGAATGGCGCATAGTGCTCTGCAGCTTCACCCTCACGTTCCCTCCTTTTACATTTTGGCTGCATCACACGAGTTATCGCACATGTCGCCGTCTGCCGCTCGCTCTTTGCTACAGCGCGGGCTTCGACTGAATTCAGACAGTGTGGACATGTGGAGGGAGTACATCCGGATGGAACTTGGTTTCGTTGAAGGGATGCGAAGACGGTGGAATGTTTTGGGAATTAACACGAAGGAGGACGAGAGGGCGCAGCTGGGGGTTGAACCCGACATCGACATGGACGGCAATGATGAGGCCGTCGTCCTTGACGGACACAGGGAAAAGCCGCCAGACGAGGTCATAGCCGCCGAGAAGGGTGGCGATGAAGGTGAAGCTGCACGCAAAGCGATCATGGATGGTGCCATCGTCAAGTCTGCTTTATCGAGTGCAGCAAAAGGTGTGTATTCCATGTTGTATCCTTGGAAAAAGACTTTATCAAGCTTTTCATCAAGCATTGTCCACAGTAAAGCTCTTCGTGGAACTCGAAGCGCTCATTTGCAGTTATCCATGTGAACACCGTCTTCGTATCACATTATTGGATCATGTCTATTCCCTTCTGCAAGAAGCGTTACCCGATGATCCTCGTGCAATCCAAATGCATGCTACCAGGCGACTCCGTGAACTTGCCCTCCCGAAGGAAGACGGCAAAGATAGTGTCGAAGATGGTCCTCATTTCGTGGATAGTGAGGGGCTAATAGATGCTCTCCAATCTGCCAACGAGCGGCTTACAACAGCTGTCAAGACCTCCCGCGGAGCTTTCATGAAAAGCGACACCCGCACCGTTGCTCACCCCAATATGTCAGAGATATACGCTAATTTTGTATCGGAATGGTGTCGGTCTCCGACACTCGAGCCCAGCTTGGTGAGGCAGATTCTTCATCTCGTTCTTGTGTCTTTCTAGATAATCACGACTACATCACAGAAACAGTATTTAATAGGGTCTCTACAGGCCCTTGCACAGGGCCCTGGTGCATTGTCAGTCTTGCAAGCCACGCACGTCCGCTTGCTCTTGCGTGACAACGCATCGCCAAAGAGAACATTGAGGTTTGCCAGGAAGTATTCCACTTCCACTGCCTCTCCCGATGTATGGCTTGCCCGGCTAGATGCAGAGAATGCGTGCGACCAAGGTGACATCAGGTCAGCCTGGGCATCTGCACGAACCGCAGTGGTTGTGAGCCAAGATGTCAGCGACACTGAAAAAATCTGGTTGTGGGGACTTGACCACCAATCAAGTATCGCGGAGGATCAGCAAGCCGTCTACGAGGTACGGTAAACTATCCTCGTACACGTGGTTCCGATCACTAACACGGATCCGCTACGCAACGAACAGGATCTGTTGAGCCAGAGTATGAAAGATTCGGCCACACGGACTATCCACGAGACCTTGCTCCTTCGATATGGTTCTGATGCGGTCTACTCTCAGGAGACCGATAGCGTCACGCGTCTCAAACTGATACGACACATGTCCGGCGCGTATCTCCCCACCGCAGTCGTCTGGGAGCACGTCTTTAATCTCGAGCGTGCCCGCGACGATCTTGGAGACAAGTCGCTTCTTGGCGCAGTTTACGAATATTGGCGAGTTGTGGACGGGATCTCGGCAGCATCAGCTTGGGCTGGGTGGCTAATGGACCACGGGGATGGCAAGGGGGCAACACAGGTCATCTCGAGTGCGATGGTACAACTGGGTGCTGAGGACAAAATTCGGTTGACCGAGGTGTGGAGTTCACGGCTAGCAGGGAACCAGATGAAAGATGAAGATGGCGATGATTTTGAAGCAGAAGATTTGCCACTGGAACTGGAGCACGTTGTTCTACCTTGATCGAATGCAATCGTCGGCTCTGCATTACTTTCAGTTTCAACACGCTCGGCAGGATATAGTATTCTGCGGTTCACACGACAAACAGTAACGTCGGGCATGCTGGTTACTAGGTCAGAATCCGACCTGACGTCGACGGGTCAGGCCTAGGCGTTGAATGCCAGAATAGAGGTGATAATGCAAAGCAATGAATACAGGAGCTGTCGTCTACTCGTCTGGCACCTCGATTTCGCCCGAGTTGATGCCGTCGATGATGTCGTGAGGAGGCTTCCCATCGACTGTGCACCCGACGCTCTGTGCAGTTCCCAAAATCTCCTTGGCGCCGCCGGCCAAGTCCTTTGATAGCGACTTGCTCCTCATCGTCCGGGCGATGTCAATGATTTCGTCGAGCGAGACGTTCCCAGTGTGCTTGATGTTTTTCTCCTTCTTACGGTCGCGGGGGGGCTCTGCAGACAACGAAGCTCAAGCACGTGCAATACGGAGCGATAGGATGGTTCGTACCCTTGAGAGCCCGGATGACGAGCGAGGAGGCCGAGGGCACGACCGAGACGGCCGCTTGTCGGTTCTGGATCGTCAGCTGCACGGTGACCCGGAGACCCTTCCATGCGGACGTCGCTTTTGCGATGTCTTCTCCGACCTTCTTGGGCGACTAGAGTAGGTCTCAGCGCATGCGAATCGGAGCACGGCGAAACAACACACCAGACCAAGAGGGCCGATTTTGGGGGCGAGGGCAGAGGAAGCACCGACTTCACCGCCCGTTGCCCGGAGGTAGATGATTTTGACTTCGGAGGGATCCTGTGGGTCGGTGAGCGTGTTTGGCGATGCGCAGCGGCGTATGTACTCACGAATTTGGGGGCCATGTCTCGAGGACGGCAAGTCTGGGCGGCCCTGGTGTATGGGGTGGGTGGCTGATGAGATAAGGTTCAGTCTCCGCTGTGGTGCTGTACAGGCGACGTGTTTGCACAGGTTTGGTTGCCTTGCAAACAAAGAGCCGAGCAGTCTTATCCACAAGCCAAGCAGGCGGTGAGTGCAATGGGTGTATGGACACCGCGGGAAGGGTCGCTTTACCCGCTGCATTCGAACACGCGGACATAGATAATCTTGCTTTGCTTATAGGTAATCACTCTCTGTCGCCGCTGTATCGTCCACCGTTGATGTCTGAATGTTATCGAAGCTGATATGCTTGAGCGATTGATCGCGCATAATGACCGGATACCCTTGCTGCCGTAGGTTCTCCCGATGTCGACGTCTTCCGAACGTCTTTGATCCTTTCATTCATACAGCGAAAGCCTGACCCGATTTCATTCGAGATCGGCGCCTGCAATTACCGTCCTCGATTATCTCCGGCGCATAATCCGATTCACCAAGGTTGAGGTATGTCCATCATCTCCCTCCTCAACGTGCGCCACACGTCTGAACGAATCCCACAAGAAATCATGCCTGTTGCTCACCCTCCACTACGTCGATCAGATCTGCGCACGGATGCCCCTTTTCACGCTCTCTTCCCTCACTTGTCATCGCTTCATCATCGCTTCCATCACCGTCTGCAGCAAGGGTCTATGCGATACGTTTTGCACCAATAGCCTCTACGCACGCGTCGGCGGCATTCCCGTATCCGAACTCAACGTCCTCGAACGCGAGTTTCTCAGTATGATCGATTGGCGATTAACGGTTAGCACGTTTTCCTTGCCGACTTTTTCATCTCGACACACCCCTCCCATTCCGCCCGATAAATCCCTCCCTCCTTTTTAAGCACTTGAGCCGGTCTTGACATGTCTGTCTTTTTTTTTTTTTTGTTGGCTGTTCGCGCGCTCTGATCAGTGCACGCGTGAAGTCCTGGAAGAATATTACATCAATCTCGTTCGCACGGACAGCAGTGGGAGATTTTTCATCCCTGGGTCGCCTTCCGGCGCGGAGAGCACAGTCTCGTCGGAGAGCGATCCCGAGAGCATGGCATCGCGGTCGCCCTCCCCAATGCCAGGGTCGCCCGTGGATCACCGCATCCGGCTCACCGCCAGCATGCGCTCGCCTTCGCATCACGAGCCGTCGACCATCCTTAGTACGGCAACACGGACACCTCGTCAAGTCCCTACTCTCGAGCAAAACATGGCGTTCGCAGACTTGCAGAGTTCACTAGGGGGAGGGTTTGATATTCCTTTCGGACGACCATAGATAGCAGAGGAACATCATTCCTGTTTTAATAGAGGTTGGGGGTCGTCTTCCCAGTGGCATAGTGACCAACTGCTTCATACATGGGATATACAATAAACACACTGTATGTGCACCGAAAAACAAACACCGGGATTTTCAAAATGAATGACTGATCTGCGATTTACAGTATCTGCTATGCTAGTAATGTGTTATGAGTTTTAGTAGAGAAATGTTACAGTCCTGTGAGCTGGTAGGGGAGCAGGGGAAAATAAGGAAAGAGTGTGGTTTGGGTTTTGTGAAATTTCATCAGAGTCGCGGACTCGGCGAAAAAAGATGACATGGATGTTCTCCTCTGCAGAAACTGAGCACACATCAATACGCAGAACGAAACTGACTTCGCACCGTAAGTATGGCTACCTAACAATACACGAACGCGAACAGCGAACAGCACAAACCGCCATGTCAAGAACCTGCGTCATGCACAAAAAAGAAACCACACATGAGTTCCCAATCAAATGGACACCTAGGAACACAAACGAGAGGGTCCGAGAAAAGGAAGCGAGGTTGGCAAAGGTCTATGTTACATTACCGCCTCAGAGCGGAGAGCATCTTCGCCAGCGCATTGATCTGGCCCTTCTGAACCTTCTTCGGTGCACCGTCACCGCCTGTTTCGCTATTCTCGCGGACACCATCGAGATCGGTAGTGGAGGTAGCGGCGTCGTGGCGTTGATGAACACCGTGCTTCTGAGGTGCACCTGACCGCTCGCAGATGGTGTCGAGTTTGGGATCTTTGGGTTTGCGAGTACGAGGCTTGCGTAAGGGGGGTTGGCCAAAGATGTCTCCGACTGGGTTCGGGTGTAGTTGACGCGGCAGCTGGTCCAACTCCCAAGGTACACCAGACATAACTGGATATCAACCGATCAGTGTACACGTTAGAAACGAGAGCCACTTGAAACACACTTTTGACATTCTTGGGGATAGCCTGCTGTTCCCCATTATTTCCGTAGGTCTTGTTACATCCGCTCTGACCCGACGTCTTGGTCTGTGCCCTCCAGCTTCCGCTCGATACGCTCGTTGCCATCGAGCTGATGCTCCGTGTGCTCGAGTTACTGTATCGTGTGAACGCACTCGTAGATGTGCTCGCGCTCGAAGTCGTCGACATCGAGCTGCGCCAGTTACCACTGTTGGCGGGACTGGACAGCACGGAGTTAGAAGCGAAGTCCAGACCCGCACTGCGAATCGATGGAGGTGATGCCCCACGGGGTCCCCTGCGCCCAACGGAAACACCGTTGCCATAGGCGAATGTTCCCGAGTTATTCCCATACCCGTTGCCCGAGGATGTACCCCACGTGTCCGGGTTGAGCGGCTGGGGTTGCCGGCCACGTGTCCAGGTGACGGCTTCGTCGGCAGGGGAACGCTGTGGTGTGAGCGGCGTGCGGGTGTAAGGTGAATGTAGAACGTGTGTCTGATGACTGATGGTGGGAGGAGCTGCACTGTGAGGCACTGGCACAGGTGACAACCCCATGATCAAATTTGTCACATTACTGGCCGTACCGGGAGCTGATTCCTCTACTGGAGAAGAATGCCCCTTGCCTCCAAAAGAAAGTTTCCACTTGGAAGCCTTCTTTGCGACGGTGGGGGCGGCGGGTGGGGAAACAGGCGAAGCTGACGCATCGGTAGTAACAAGGTGGGGTAAAGTGGGCGTCTTGGAGGATGCGATGCTGGCGACGCGACTGATGTCGATGACCGGCGACGACATGAAGCCAGGCAATTGCCGTGATGAAGCACGCGATGCCAAACTTATCTCTCTCGCCAAGGTTTGCGAGGCAGAGGCAAGTACCTCCAAGGTCTCGTCCACTGCATCATTGGTGAATTGCTTGCTCTTCCGTGCTCCGCGACGTCCCCGTTTCTTCGTAGAGCGGCTGCGGCCATCCTCCAAGTCGTGTTCAGCATCCGGGCAGTGTTCAGGATCAACATCAAGCTCGTCTGCAGCCTCGACCTCCTCGATGACGTCGATATGGGAGGGTTTGAGGATATCATTCTCCATCTCCTCTACGACAGAGACATCCAAGTCGGGAACTGTCTCCAAACCTAATCCAGTCTTTTCGAACGCAGGACCAAATGAAGGAGCCCGCGATAAACTGCGGGAGTGAATGACTGGCGTTCGACCGCCTGCGCGAGATGAAGGACGGCGTGAGGGTGGGCATGACGACAAAGTATGACCAAGGGTGACTGAAGATGTGGAGACGACACGCTTGTGGCCAGTGACAGGGCGACTGAGCGGCGTGGATTCGGACAAGAGCGCGGGCAGATCCTTGATCCAAGCGCCGAACTCGCGTGCGGTAACAGGGGTCGTCGTGTTCACGGATAGAGAGAACGAAGCAGAAGGGGGAAGATAAAAAACGCGTATTGCAAGAAATTCAGCCACAGCAGTAGTCATACCAGTGAAACGCTGCATGAAGAAGTTGGAAGTGTGCTGACGGAAGAGGTTGAAGGAAGAGCAGACTCCTTGGGCGGTATCCGTCCAAGGATTGTAATGATACAACCTGAACCAAGGTTATTGAGAGGGACCGGAAGTGAGGGTAAGAAGGACATACATGTTGATCAAAACGATACCAAGGGACCAGACGTCGGCAGGAGCTGGCCGGTATGTCGGGGCACAGTTGTTCCTACACTCAAAGCTCATGTATGGAGCACTTCCACAGTCCATGTCAGAACACTCTGCTTCCGTGGTAGAAAGGCCAAAGTCTGACAACTTGACAACGACACGACGTTCCCCGTTGACGAAACCGTCTGTGACGATGAAATTCTCCGGTTTAATGTCACGGTGAAAAACGCCCTGCTCGTGACAGGAGGCCACGGCATCACACATCTGGGAAAACATGCGGGCGATGAGCCGCAGACGGGTAGGGCTGAGAAGCTGAGACGGATGGAGGGAAGCGAGAAGGGAAGGGGTCGGGGGAGTGCGCGATGGCGAGGATGGGACGTCATCGGATGGGATTGGTGTTGGATCGTAATGGTCACGTGCCTGCTCGAGGAAGTAAAACAAGTCCTCGCCGGGAACGTACTCGAGCAGGAGGAGCAGGAAGGCCGGAGTCTCGAATGTGCGATAGAGGGTGACGATGTTGGGATGGGGACGAAGAGACTGATGGATAGTGACCTGTGTGAGAGGGTGAATATTGGCGCATATATTGAGTTCCGTTCCCACGGGGACTGACCTCGGTCATCTGGGCGGCAAGAGCGTCTTGATCGAGATTGGCCTTGCTGAGACACTTGAGGGCAAAATCACGGCCATAGGTGACATAGCTCTTTGAGCGGGTGTGTTCATCAAGATCAAGGGTACCGCAATGGCCGTCCTCGGAAGGCTGTGCGCGAGACAAGACCTCACGAACGAGGTAGACGACGGCATACGAGCCCGTGCCGAGTTTGCGAACGACCTCGAACTCTTTGGCAAGGCCAAAGTCGGGACTGTCGTGTGAGAGAGGCGCAGGGGAAACGCGTATGTGATGATCTTGCAAAAGGATACCTTGACCGATAAAGTCGCCGGGAGCGAGAACGTCTTCAATGATAGAGGAGCCCGATGAAGAGTGACGGACGGAGGTCGCCGACGTCGAGGTATAGGGACGGATGGACGGGGGGAGCGGGAGCGGGGCAGAGGAGGGGAGAGGGCTGGGAAGAGAGAGTGGACTGGCGGGGGCGGGGGATAAGAGGG
>JBBPNE010000168.1:0-40837 GCA_038090735.1 Xerocomellus amylosporus | reverse complement strand
CGCCAATGTCAATCTAGTCCCCGCGTCAAAGGGTCAAAAGAAGCCTGCGGATATCCGAATCTCGTTCAAGAATACCGAATTCGCCTGGAGCGCGATTGGAACCGATGCTCTTGAGATAAAGAGCGACCATGAGGCCCTCGTGACCTGGGTGCCGAAAATCGTGATGCACTCTACAACCTTACTCTCCATCAATTTGGGCACGCTTTCGGCCTCGCTCACGAGTGGGATTGCGAGCGGGCGACGATAACTGGAGGGACCGCTGACGAGGCTATCATCCAGCACAAGACAGCCTTTCCTCACCATAACACGTCGAACTTCCCGAAGCCGGACAAGAACTCCATCATGAAGTGCGTTCGATATCTCTTCAATGCTTTTCATATCGCTATAATTAGTATGGCAGATATGTCGGACAGTCGGACGACTTGGACAGTAACTGGAAAGCCTGGTGGTGGCCATTCCTGCACTAGTCTGTATGCGACATCGTGACGAGGCTAGTCGAAGTGTTGCCGAGTAGTTTTGTGGATTTGGCACACTGCGCCGCATTTCTGGAGACATGTAGGAGTTTGAGCTGACCATCATACGTGACTGCCATTGGGCTCGTCTCGGTCGGCGTAGCTTGAAGCCAGTACCTGTAATTAGGGGACGCTCCGAGAAACAAATGCGGAAAGATGGAACTTAACGGATAATCAACGATATCGACTACAACGAGGTCATCAAGAGGGGTCACGAGAGGGGTCCAACGTGCGGCGCACGCCCGTTTTCGAATGCAAACCAGTGCTCAAAGCAACAATTATACTAGTATGAGAGGAAAGAGATACGAGAAAAAGTGAACGCGAGTATCGTGTACCGATAGTAAATCGTTACAGCACGTCCAACGTGCGTACGCTGTCTACCAGCTTGTTTAATATCGTAGGCGTGATCTCTTCTACCTGGACAGTGATCAGACTCTCCGGAGCGACCCTCCTATATGCTGCCACATTGCCGAGGTTCGGTGTGAGCAGCAGCGCACCAAATGGTTGTCTCAATCGAGCGATCACTTGGAGCGCTCGCATCTGCTTGTCCGTCCGCGATAACGATGAAGGGGGCCGGAGAGACGCTGCGTCTCGAGGAAATGTGGTGGTCAATCCACCGAATGATCGCCCAAGGCGAGCAACGAGCCGCGCTGCTCGCGTTTGCGCGGCTGCCGATGTTGATGCGATATTGGAAGGGTCACGGAACAATGGGAATTCGCTAATCGAAGAAGACCAGTCATCTGTGTTCTCTTCGGGTATCGTCTCTGCTACGCTTCCAACGGGCTGTCGGTCGAGGAGAAAGTCAATCCAAGGATGAACGAGGTACAGAGAACCGAATCGAGAGAGATCCTCCTCAGTCTTGATCTCCACAACCCCGACAACTGTCTGTGCGCGGAAAACATGTCCGGAGTTGCTCCGAGAAGCCGATAAAGGCCCGAGTTTGAATTTGAGGCATGGAAGTTTCATCCGCTGTCCTACGAACGATGGTATAGGAAGCTCATGAAGTCGATCATGCAACCTCATGATTGAGGCAGAATTGAGTGACGAGCTCCGCAACCTGGCGATGATCTTGTCCATTTCGACACGTTCGAGTGCCTGCGGGATGTGCATTATCGGCAGTTGGCTGAACACAGTGATATTGGCAGGCAGACAGCTGTTGAAGCTGCCAGATCGCCCTGTCCATGCAAGGATACTCGTATCTCCTGAGCTCGTGAGTAGCTGTGCCAAGAATCGCCCGAGCGCCTTGTCCCCCTCGCCATATGCAACCCGTAACGACATCGAGAACATTCCAAGCAACGAGTAAGCTGCATCCTCGACCCGTGTCGTTTGGCGTGTCGAAGCTAGACGAAGCTTCTCACGTATATCATCCAAACCCGGTCGGAGCGCCATCAAGGCTTGTGCCGACACACCAGTTACTTCCTCCATTTCCGAGATGATCTCGGGCGACTCCTTGTGGTTGGGAATATCAAGGTTCAGGTATGGCTTCCAGTCTTCGGTGTAGAATCGGACGACCTTGGAAGCATGATATTCCTGGAATGTCCAAGCCCGGGTGTTCCAAATGCTCCCCACCAGATCACCGCGCTTCCCCGGAGAGCGGACGCCACGGAGCAACACGACTGTCAAGGCCGAACCTTCGTACCACTTGAACATCGAGATCAGGGCCTCTTGGAGTACAACGTGATCTCCTTTGTCGATACAACATGTATCACTCCATGCCCAATGGAACCCAGAATCCCGCACGACCTTGCAGAACATTTGCAGCTTGTCATGAGTGAGAGACTCCTCGAGATCGTACACAACGATACGTATGACATTCGCGAACAGTGGTTCGTTGTCTTCCCACTTGTGCGAAAACGTGGCGTAGCGGTAGTACTCCGCAACTTCGTGCTCAATGCGGGCACGATCAATGTGTGTGGTCGTGGAGGAGATCAACTCCCGAAAGATTAGCTGTGATTCGAATGAGCGCCTTTGCCCAGCCTTGTCGAGCAGACGCCCGGAGTCGGTGTTCAGGAGCACTAGCGGGGATTCGCGAATAGCGTTCTCAATGGCCACGCGAATGGCCGCCTTTGTCTGTTCTGGAGTTACATATCCGTGATGACGCTCTACGGGACAAGATCAATAGATAAACATCGGTACGATGTCGATGCACTGACTACGAATTTTTGGATCAGACGACTGCGATATCTTCAAGAGCATCGTCTCGAATGTGCCTATTGCATCGTCGTATCGTCCTGCCCTGTGTAAAGCCGCATGTCTCCTCTCGTAGCCCCATGGAGATGATGGATCGAGCGTGATCACCTGGTGATGATGCCGTCGACAAGATCGGACCTGCACAAGACAGAAACGACGTACCTGGTTCGTATCGTCTATGGCGTCCTCCCATGACCCCTTTTCCATATATATCTTGCTTCGCTTCATGAATACGTCTTGTGGGATGACCGGATTGAGAGACAATGCAGTCGAATATCGAGTAATGGCTTCATCGTATTGTTGGGCCTCCGCTGCGATGTCTCCAAGGTGTTCCAGCTTTTTAACACAACGCTGCTTGAAGTCTGAAGGAGATAAATTACATAAACGATGCATGCGTAACTGCTCAAGCGCTCACCTAAGGCCCATTTCGCCTGCTCGCCATACGTGTTTATCTCCCCCGCCAATTCGCTATTCATTTGGTGGAAACACTCGATTGCATCCGTTATACGATTGGTCATTTCGAGATGGTCGCAGAGAACGCAATAAATCGTGAATCTCGGGGCTGTAAACTCCATAGCAACGGAGCGTCAAGCCAACGAGGAGCACCAGAATAAAAGGAGATACTCACATTGACAGCGACAACCAAGGCCTCTCTCCACGAACCGCCTGTTAATTGTAATTTCGCCCACTCCCTCATGAGCGGCGTGGGGGATGGTAAATGGAAGGTTGTGTCAACACTACTTTCGGGGGTAGAGAGAAATCGTTGCAAGAAATCTGTGGCGAAATGTCGAATGCATACTTAGCAGACGAACAGAGAAACATAACTTACCAGGGGCCCAGGTAACGATGGGTCCGGTCGTATAGACGTCCTCGTCGACGGTATTCATCATATTCAGTAGAGACTCGCCTGCCTCCTTGATGCGACCGGCGGCATACAAGGCTTCACAAAGACGCTGTTGAACCGTGATGTCAAGATCATCAAACTTCCATCCAGATATCTGTCAAAGATTACGAACGGTTTCGGTACGTTGAAATATAGCCATTAGGAAGCTCACCAGTGAGACCGCCGAGAGTGTTGGACTCGTGTGGTATCGGGTTTGGGCTCGCGCACGCTCGAACAATTGTATTCCACCCTTGTAGTCACCATTCTCCATGAGCGAGTCTCCAAGGAGAAGATGGAAATATGCCTGTTAGAAACGTCAGTGACAATATTCTTCGTGTGGTAGCGCGTTATGTACGTGCCTGAACCACGTAGCACACTGAGTTGAACGGCACCGTATCGATGAGGTCGTCTACGCGGGATATCGCGTCGTCATGATTTCCGGCCATAAACACGATGATAGCCTAAGGAATATGAGCAGCTGAGGGCAACCAAGTTGTGTGCATAAGATACACACCTTGATCAAAAGGAGAAAGGTAACGTGAGTTGAGTGGAAGCGCTCGATTGCGATATCGCACGCCCGATATGCCTTGTGCTTTTCCCCGTTGCCGACAAGGGCTACACTCTTTGCAATGTATCCAATGGCGGATGGCTGAAGTTTGATGGACTTGATGTAAATTAGTGACAGCGCGTGGGAGAGCAGAGCAACAAATACCTTTGTAGCATCGGCAATGGCAGCATCCCACTGCCGCAGACGTGCTCTCACGAGAGCCCGACTAGCGAGCACATGATGACTTGGATTCCGACGTTCGTGGATTGCTGCAGTTAACAATGCTTCCGCGTTTGCGAGTTGATTGTGCTTCCAACAATGGAGCACAGCGTCGTCGACCTGAATGTCTGGTTCCTGGAATGTGGCGTGTAGACGAGACAAAGGGATTGAATCCTACGGAAAAATGATCGGAGCAAGGGAGTTGATCATATGCATCACCACAATCCAACGAGACAGGATACTTACAGTGATACGGGACAGACTATTGATGGTGATTTTCCCGTCCTCTGCACCGATTGCGAGAAACCGGTCGTCCGGTGAGATTGCGATTGAACATATGTCTTGAGGGTGTTGGATGAGACCGAGCTGGGTGTGTGTCGCCGAGTCCCAAAAAAGAACAGTCCGCTGTGTCGAGTATGCGATAAATTCCCCATGCTTTGGTAGAGCGATGCACGAGAAGTCGATGCTATCGGGAACTGGCCATTCCGAGACTGCTGACCCGGTGGACGGCTCGATTTGCGCGATTTTACTGTCGGATATGACAAAGAGGTGGTTGTTGAACCAGCGAAGGCCAGTATTGAACAACGGGGTTACAGTTACTTTGATGTCCACGAACAAGCGGCCATTGTTGCTGTCCCAGACTCGAACGGAATCATGAGTGGCTGTCGCGATCCGATCGCCTTGTGGAGAATACTTGGCAGCTCTCACCGAGTCCCCGTGGTCGAGTGTTTGTACTCGTTCACGAGTTGCAATGTCCCATATGGTTGCTGTACAGTTATTCGACGCAGAGACGAGCCGTGTCGAGTCGGGCGAGAAGTCGACTCCGTCAGTGCTGCGGTCGTCCTCCCAGTGCGAGATGACTTTTTCGTGTGTCTCTGCATCCCACACAAACACGTCGCCCCAGGTTGTCCCCGCTGCGACCCATCTGCCATCCTTGGACACAGCGAGACACTGGACAACATTTGCTTTGATTGTTGCCATTTGTTTGCCGTCTTCCACTTGCCACACTCGAACCCCCTTGTCGTCGCCGGTCAAGAGATACTCGCCATTCGCTGAGAACGTCACTGCAGATACCCAGCTACCGGCGTTGATTTCAATCCCTGTGTTCAACGATCATCGATCAGCATCAAACGCGCGTTGCATCTTGTCAGTACTCACCCGTCATTGTCGACGACGTGGTCATCAGCGACATAATGTAGCAACGCAATGATGGGAGTTAACGGACAAGTTGTGGTCCTGCCATTCTCCGCATTTTGTACACGTTGGCCTTAATGTGGACCATCATACGGAAAGCTGGACAACCGCGCTGGTTCGAAGCATGCACATGAGGGGGTGTCTTACTACTTTTGGCAGTCCAAACTGTTATTCCCAAACAAATCAACTTGCCCTCATCTACTCTCCAGCTCGACTCCAAATCGGCCCACTGCGGTTCGCTCCAGTGTGATCAGTCATCTCTCGACTGTTCCTCTCTCCCTTGAGCGGCATGCTGGACTGCGTCCGTAAGTGAGGATATTCAGCTTTACTTACAAAATATCTGAGTGCGTGAGTGAACAGAATATCTTGCAAGTAGACAGAAATAACTTGCACGAAGAGTCCATAGGGTGATTGGAGTCCTACCGAAGTCAACTGCCTGAGGCAAGACGTCTGCACGTGCTCATGCTTCGAATGAACGTGGCGGTTGTCCGGCTTTCCATACCATCGCCTCGTGTTTTGGGTGCTTCTTGGTGCGCAGACAACAGACGAATCGTTCCTCTACCATGGCATCGCGTCACGAAAACATTCACGCGAACAGCGAGGCCGACAAGTCGTCACCCATTTCATGAGACGCTATTATATGCTTCATCGTGAACTGCCTGGTCGGCGAATCCACGACGAACTTAAGACCAGTTTCTCTCGTGATATTTGGTTCTCTTTTCTCGTGCATTTCACGGCCTTCTACGTCCAGAGAGGCAAGATAGTGTATATCCGACGTGGTGCTAAAGTTTACGAGCAAGTTATGGCCCTGTGCCCCCAAGACTAAAAACGTGGTAGAAGCCCTTTATAAAATGAGGTCCCACATCCAGGCTGTATCAACGCACGAAGACGACGACTGCTACGACCACGACTGCGACTGTGAACGTCCATGTCCATCGCCGCAGTCAAGCGCAATTTCTTTGGCAGGGGCTCTGTCGTCGTGCCCTCTGACGGCGAAGGAGCCGTCCGCAGGTTGGCTATCAAAGCCGACAGACTGGTGACGCGGCCCTTTGAGGGTTTCGAGGTCATTCCGGACGTCATCTCGTACGCTGCGCGAACGCACGGTTCTCGTGACGCCGTTGGGTGGCGAAACGTCGTCAAGGTCTACGAAGAGCAGAAGGAGGTCAAGAAGACGGTCGGGGGAAAGGATGTGACGGAGACCAAGAAGTGCAAGTATCTCGAGTTGAGCAATTTTGAGTACATTTCTTTTCTCGATGTCCAGGAGCGGGTGTTGGAGCTCGCACGGGGCTTATTGCATCATGGGATTCTCAAGACGGACGTGTTCAACATTTATGCGCTGACGAGGTGGGTGTTTATTTTTCGTTGGCGCGTTAGGGCTCATGGGCAGTTATCGTTTACAGTGTAAATTGGCAGCTCATGTCGCATGCGTGTACGACGATCTCGACCCCCGTCGCGACTGCTTATGATACCCTCGGCGAGGCTGGTCTCACCCACTCACTCAACGAACCCAACTGTGTCGGCATCTTCACCAACGCTGAACTCCTCCCCACGTTGGCGCGTGTCGTCAAGCTGACGCCGTCCGTCCGACTGGTCGTTTACGACGGTGACGCCAAGTCGACGTTGCTCGACCAGATTCGGGGCGTTCGCGAGGACATTGTGGTGCTCTCGATCGACGAACTGCGGGAGACTGGCCGGGCGCAGCCGCTTGACATCTTGGAGGCTCGGCGACCTACACCCGACGACGTGGCGCTCATTATGTACACAAGTGGCAGTACCGGCGCACCCAAGGGAGTTGTGCTTACGCATGGCAACGTGGTGGCGTGCATAGGTGGTGTTTACCACTTGGTCGGGCATCACTTGCGCGTGGGCGATGAGTACCTGGCGTACCTGCCGCTCGCACATATCTTGGAGTATGTGGTGGAAGTGTCTTTTTATATGGTGGGGATGAGGACAGGGTATGGGCGCGTGAAGACGCTGACAGACGCCTCTGTCCGGAACTGCAAGGGGGACATTCTCGCGTTCCGACCGACGATTCTCGTTGGGGTGCCTCAGGTTTGGGAGACGATCCGCAAGGGTATTCTCGCCAAGGTGGACGCGGGTCGGTCACTGAGCAAGAGCGTTTTCAACGGTGCCATGGTTCTCAAGAAGGCCAACGTGCCCGTGCTGGCTGACGTTGCGGATTTGGTGTTGAACGGGGTGAAAGCGGCCACTGGGGGTCGTCTCCGTCTGGCGATGAGTAGTGGCGCGGCATTGAGCAGGGAAACGCAGGAATTCTTGTCGGTGGCGCTAGTGACGATGCTCCAAAGTTGGTTCCCTGAATGGTTCTATTGACGTACGGACTGAACGAACGAACTGCAGGTTACGGGATGACGGAATCGTGTGCCATGTGCACAATATTGCCGCCCGAGTTGATGCAGTATGGCGCTGTGGGACTTCCCGTGCCGTGCACCGAGATCAAGTTGATCGATGTGCCTGAGGCGGGGTACAAGGCAACTGGGAACCCGCCACAGGGCGAGGTGTGCATCAGGGGTCCTGCGGTGACCAAGGGGTATTACAAGCGTCCTGATTTGAACGAGGACGAGACGATCTTTACCAAGGATGGGTGGTTGAGGACTGGGGACGTCGGCCAATGGAATCCGGACGGGACGCTCAGTGTGATCGATCGGTGAGTGTGGTTCTGCATTTTAGAATCACGGATTCTATATAACTTTTTATAGGATCAAGAATTTGGTGAAGCTCCAAGGTGACGAGGTAGGTCATGCGAGTTCTATGGATGGCTTGCTTTCTAACGATGATCTGGTCTAGTACATTGCGCTGGAACGTCTGGAATCGGTTTTCATGTCGTGTAGTTTGGTCGCCAACATCTGCGTTTACGCCTCCGCGCAGGCGAGGCAACCGGTTGCGATCATCATCCCCCACGAAGTGAATTTGCGCCACGTCCTGCGAAGCCGGTGGTTGCCCGGCGTCGGCTTGACCGCGCCGCTCGGACGTTTGTGCCGCGACCACGGGGTGCAGAAGTTGATGTTGAAGGAGTGCAACGAGGTGGGCAAGAGGAACGAGCTCAGGCCGATGGAGATGCTGGGGGCCGTGATTCTGACGGCAAACGAGTGGACGCCCGAGAATGGGTTGTTGACGGCTGCGCAAAAGGTGCGGCGGAGCAAGCTTGCCAGGTATTTCGAGAGGGAGCTCAAGGTGTGTGTTTCGTCGACTAATATGCGCATAGACGATTTACAAGAATCAGCGAGAGGGAATGCCATGAGGTTGTTGTAGATATTGTGATACTGCTCTTTGTGCCCACGCCGAGATGTTTTCACTCGCCCTATCGTGTATATTCTCGTCTTCTAAGAATTGTGTTTTTGGATCGGGCATACGAGGAGGCGTATCGAAAGGGCTGCGGCTGCATCCGCAGGGTGGCTTGTTGCGACCACCCTCTCTTTCCTTCTCACCATTTCTCTTGTCTCTTTCTCTTTTCCTTGTCCTTTTACCCGAGGAGCGTCGACGCCCATGCTGTCTCAAAACCCGGTATGTGTGGCTGCTCTTCGTTTCCCGTGACAATATGTTGGTGGGATGTCGAGCTGACGACTGACGTTTGTTTTGGCTAGATTTGGAGAAAACTGGTCATCGTCGGTGATGGCGAGTTCCTTTTTTGCCTCGTCTCTCGTCGGTCGCAGTCTCATCCATTCGGTTTCGTTTCTCCGGGTGTGGTCCTTTCGTGTCGGTGATCCGCACTCGAAACGCGGTTCGCATCTCCAACGGCCGCGCAAAACGGATCGTATGCTAGAATATTAAGTCCAGTGGTGTCCGGCCACGAGCTCGCCGCATTTTTCAGCTGCGCTGGAGAAGATCTTCCAACGATTTTTTCGCGCTCGCCGTGCTGATAGCGATCACCCACTACGGCGTGACATCGCACGGGGCGGAACGGCCCACGTAATCGAAGACTGCTGTGTGTGCGACAACGCTGTGTGTGCTCGCATTCATTTTTGCACATGAGTATGTTCGGTCATTGCGAGCGCTTTGCGTTCGTTGGCCATGTCGCTATCCCCGGCCGTATCGCTCCAACCGTTTGTATAAAAAAAGGTCGCAAACACGTCATGATTGCACCCAAGCGTGACCGTCGCCCGTGTTCTTCGCACGTGTCGCCACCCTACAGCCGTGTCATGATCACCCGCATTCGCTGACCAATGCCATCCCCAATCTCGAAAGGGCACTTGTTTCGCCCGTTAATGACTCCGAGGATCAAGCATCGATGGATTTTATAGGCGATTCTACCCGTGCTATCCTTCTGTTCCTGCAGCTGGTACCGACTTACTTACCATTGCAGTCCGTATCTGTGTGCTCGGACTTTACCTCGTGTTCCTGCTTACGCCGTCACTCGAGCCATGTCAGAATTCGTCCGTGGTCCCTCCGGGCCGTTCTGTCAGTGAGCCCTCAAGTTTCGTTCCGTCCTGACTAACGTGACTAGTCGTCTACTTGTGATTCAGAATATTTCGTACAACTTCGTTGATGATGCGGCACCTAGCTTTCTGCAGGAGCAGTTGGTCAGCGACGCTATCGCTGAATATACTCGCTACGCCAATGTCAATCTAGTCCCCGCGTCAAAGGGTCAAAAGAAGCCTGCGGATATCCGAATCTCGTTCAAGAATACCGAATTCGCCTGGAGCGCGATTGGAACCGATGCTCTCGAGATAAAGACGGGAGCGACCATGAGGCTGGCCTTCCTGCCTCGTGACCTGGGTACCGAGAATCGTGATGCACTCTACAACCTTGCTCTTCATCAATTTGGGCACGCTTTTGGCCTCGCTCACGAGTGGGATGCGAGTGGTCCCCGGGGGTGTACACAAATGATGTCAAGGTAGTCACTTTTAACGGAGGTCTCTCCGACAAAGACAAAGTATGACTCACCCTCATCTATCCCGGCGAGGCTGGTGGAGATGAAGAGACCAGGATTCTCCAGTCCCTCAAAGATATCAAAGTCCCTCTTGAAGAATCATCTCGAATTCTCCAGGGCTCTACAGTTTCGGAGATGCGGTTTCATTATCACGAGTACATTTCCAAGACATGAGGATAGCTTGGGTAAGTGGTGATAGGACTCGTGCTTCAACCCCTGACGACCTTTCAGGTGCCCAAGCTGTCCGGCCGCCGCATCAGCGCTTTCAAGGACAAAAAAAGAGCCATTGAACTCCATGTTTGGAGGGCGAGGTCACGGGAACTATTCCCCCCGTAGACCACAATAATGAAGACGATCTTTATGACACCGCCGCTGCCGCTGTGCTGAGCCCCCAGTTCCATCAAGTCCTCGCCAACGTCGTCAACCAAGATTTGAATTCTCAAAACTTCATTTTTTCTCACTTGGGTCAACCTGGAACGTGTTCTCCAGGCTCGTCCGAGTCGAATGGTGTCGCTTCTGGTGGTCGTTTGGGCTGATACTTGTAGTGGAGACCCGACCGAAGGTGAGGTGGGTTTTCAAACATGGTTTTCCCACGTGGCCGGCCAACTTGCTTGAAAAGGATAACTACCCCTTGTCGACCGTCACCCTTCTATCTTCCATTGCGCTTGTATGTATCCGGGAGTTGTCCGGGCAGTGTACACGCTGCAGGCACCGCGGGCGTGCAACTCACGCAGGGAACTCAATGGGAACGCCACCGCCAACCGATCGCACGGGAAGAATCTAGAACCTGCGGCATGGGTCGCTTTCACAAGAAATGCATTTCGAGCATTCTACACGACGCGTTCATTGTGCACCTGTTGCCAATATTCGCAGTTGGATCCGAGACCGGACAGTGTACTGTTCACGCGGGGTACTTGATGCTATGCTGTACCGTAGCCAAGCTTAACGGACAGTCTACGGTGTCGTAGCACACGCTGTCAGTTCAGGTCCAACGTGTGCCTGTACGTCAGTCACACGTCCCCAACTTGAAGTGCCGAACCTCGAGACCGCGATATTCGCAGTTGAATCTGAGTCTCGGCTCGAGTGCAGCCGAGGTCCGCTGCTCATGCACTCATAAACAAGACGCTGTCAGGACCCCCTGAGGTAGCCGTCGCGTTCTGTGACTGAGTAAAACGCAACTCGAGTACAGCCTTACTAATCTGAACGTGAAGACAACATTCAGTCGGAGATGTAAATTCCACACCGTCGGCCCATGCGCACACGCTGGCGAGCTTTGGTCGCACTTGAGCGCTTGACTACGCGAGTATTCGAGAGTCGGTAGTCTGTCACTTTGCCAGTGCGTGGCGCATAAGAGCCGAAACCGTACATATATGTGTGGGGATCATCAAGAGAATCTTGGGCATGATGCCGACAGCCCCAAGAAACTACTAAACAAACACGTGATGGAAGCCCTTTATAAAAAGCAGGTACTCTAGCGAGGGCGTGCCTTCGGACGACTCCAACGACTCCAACGACTACGCCCATGTCCACCTCCACAACCAAGCGCAATTTCTTTGGAAAGGGCTCTGTCGTCGTGCCCTCTGACGGCGAAGGAGCCGTCCGCAGGTTGGCTATCACACCCGACAAACTAGTGACGCGGCCCTTTGAGGGTATCGAGGTCATTCCAGACGTCATCTCGTACGCTGCGCGAACGCACGGTTCTCGCGACGCCGTTGGGTGGCGCAACGTCGTCAAACTCCACGAAGAGCAGAAGGAGGTCAAGAAGACGGTCGACGGCAAGGAAGTGACGGAGACCAAGAAGTGGAAATACTTTGAGCTCAGCGACTTTGAGTACATTTCGTATCTCGACGTCCAGGAGCGGGTGTGGGAGCTCGCACGGGGCTTGTTGCATCACGGGATTCTCAAGACGGACGTGTTCAACATTTATGCGCTGACGAGGTGGGTCGTGGTGTTTTGGTTTTTCGTGGGCGCGTTGGAGCTCATGGGGGTTTGTTGTTTACAGTGTGAATTGGCAGCTCATGTCGCATGCGTGTACGACGATCTCGACCCCCGTCGCGACTGCTTATGATACCCTCGGCGAGGCTGGTCTCACCCATTCACTCAACGAACCCAACTGTGTCGGCATCTTCACCAACGCTGAACTCCTCCCCACATTGGCGCGTGTCGTCAAAGAGACACCGTCCGTCCGACTGGTCGTTTACGACGGTGACGCCAAGCCGACGGTGCTCGACCAGATTCGGGGCGTTCGCGAGGACATTGTGGTGGTCTCGATTGACGAACTGCGGACGACTGGCCGGGCGCAGTCACATGACATCTTGGAGCCCCGGCGACCTAAGCCCGACGACGTGGCGCTCATTATGTACACGAGTGGCAGTACGGGCGCACCCAAGGGTGTTGTGCTTACGCATGGCAACGTGGTGGCGTGCATAGGTGGTGTTTACCACTTGGTCGGGCATCACTTGCGCGTGGACGACGAGTACCTGGCGTACCTGCCGCTCGCGCATATCTTGGAGTATGTGGTGGAAGTGTGTTTTTATTTGGTGGGGATAAGGACAGGGTACGGGCGTGTGAAGACGCTGACAGACGCCTCTGTCCGGAACTGCAAGGGGGACATTCTCACATTCCGACCGACGATTCTCGTTGGGGTGCCTCAGGTTTGGGAGACGATCCGCAAGGGTATTCTCTCCAAGGTGAACGCGAGTGGGATATTGAAGAAGAACATCTTCTACGGTGCCCTGGCCGTCAAGAAGGCCAATGTGCCCGTGCTGACTTCCTTTGCGGATTTGGTGTTGAACGGGGTGAAAGCGGCCACTGGGGGTCGTCTCCGTCTGGCGCTGAGCGGCGGCGCGGCATTGAGCAGGGAAACGCAGGAATTCTTGTCGGTGGCGCTGGTGACGATGCTCCAAGGTTGGTTCCCTGACTGGTTCTAATGACGTACAGAGGACTCAACGAGCGAACTGCAGGTTACGGGATGACGGAATCGTGTGCCATGTGCGCAATATTGCCGCCCGAGTTGATGCAGTATGGCGCTGTTGGACTTCCCGTGCCGTGCACCGAGATCAAGTTGATCGATGTGCCTGAGGCGGGGTACAAGGCAACTGGGAACCCGCCACAGGGCGAGGTGTGTATCAGGGGTCCTGCGGTGACCAAGGGGTATTACAAACGTCCTGATTTGAACGAGGACGAGACGATCTTTACCAAGGATGGGTGGTTGAGGACTGGGGACGTCGGCCAATGGAATCCGGACGGGACGCTCAGTGTGATTGATCGGTGAGTATTCGGCGTTTCAGAACCACGGATTCAATATAACGTTTTATAGGATCAAGAATTTGGTGAAGCTCCAAGGTGGCGAGGTGGGTTCATGCGGGTTCTACGGATGGATTGCTTCTAATGTTCTGGTCTAGTACATTGCGCTGGAACGTCTGGAATCGGTTTACAAGTCGTGCGATTTGGTCGCCAACATTTGCGTGCACGCCTCCGCGGAGGCCAAGCAACCGATTGCGATCATCATCCCCCACGAAGTGAATTTGCGGTACGCCTTTGCCCAGCGGTCGTTGCCCGGCGTCGACTCGACCACGTCGCTCGCGGATTTGTGCCACGACAAGGCGGTGCAGTCGTTGATATTGAAGGAGTGCAACGCGGTGGGCAAGAAGAACGAGTTCAAGGCGATGGAGATGCTAGAGGCGGTGGTTCTGACGGCAGACGAGTGGACGCCCGAGAGTGGGTTGGTGACGGCTGCGCAAAAGGTGCAACGGAGCAAGATCGCCAAGTTTTTCGAGGAGGAGATCAAGGTGTGTGTTTCGACGTGTCGATTTCGCGGGCTAATATTGGCGTAGACGATTTACAGGAATCAGTGAGGGGTTGTTGTAGATATTGATACTGCTGTTTATACCACACCAGGACGTTGTCGTGTAATTCGCGTCTCCTCATAATTGTTTTTTTTGGATTGGGCACTAGGAAGAGGCGATGTGTCTTACATAATGATTGTGGTGTTATTGGCGGTGGGCAGGTGCCGAAAGGGCTGCGGCTGCATCCACAGTGGCCAGCCTCTCTTTCCTTCTTACCACTTGGACCTCGTGGTCTCTTTCTCTTTTCCTTGTCCTTGTACCTGAGGAGCGTCGACGCCCTTGCTATTGTGGCATTTAAACTCTAACGCTTCATGTCGTCTCAAAACCCGGTATGTGTGGCTACTCTTCGCTTCCCGCGCCATGTTGGACGACCGACGGTTCGTTTTTGGCTAGATTCGGAGAAAACTGGTCATCGTCGGTGATGGCAAGTCTTTTTTTTTTCTCTCTCGTTTCTCGCAGTCTCATCCGTCGTGGACTTGGGCGTATGCGTGAAACGTAGGTGCGTGTGGCAAGACCTCGCTCTTGTGTTCGTTTGCGCTGGGCGAGTTTCCAAAGGAATACGTGCGTCGTGTTTTGCTCGGCTCGGCGTGGGGGCTGACTGTGACCCGGATTGGACTGGGATTGGACGTGTACAGCAACCGAGTGAGTCGTCCTCAAAGTTGGTCGATCGGGCTGTGGGGTGACCCGTGCGTAGCCATTTTCGAGAATTACGTGGCCGAGATCAGGTTGGACGGGAAGCCGGTGCAATTGGCGTTGTGGGATACTGCGTGCGTCTCGTCGTCTCCTTGTCGTGTGTGCGTCGGGGTTGGGCTGACTGACGCTCCGGTGGTCGTGGTTGTGATCGTAGTGGACAGGAAGAGTACGAGGTACGTCGTCGGGCGGGAGGACGCGGGCGTGGCGGTACGCTGACCCCCCTGTGTCTTTGTTTTTGGCTACAGCGTCTACGACCGCTCTCGTATTCCAAGTCGCACGTCATCTTGATCGCGTTTGCGATCGACACGCCGGATTCGCTCGAAAACGTCTCTGTCAAGGTGTGCCTCGTCCTCTTTCCCACCTCCCACCGCCCTCTCACGGCTCGCCCTGGGTCATGCGTTAGTGGATCGAAGAAGTCCGGAGTATATGCGGCCCGACGATTCCCATCCTGCTCGTGGGGTGCAAGGCGGACCTGAGACCGCCCTCTGGTGCGCCGGATAGTGGGAGCTACGTCTCGCGCGCGCAGGCGGAGCGTGTGGCGACCGAGATTGGGGCGCGCGCGTACAAGGAGTGTTCGGCGCTCAAGATCGAGGGCGTGGACGACGTGTTTGAGGCGGCGACGCGGGCGAGCATGTTGATGCGGGAGGGTGCGCCGTCTGGGTCTGCTGGGGGGTATCGGTATCGGGAACGGGGGAGCGCGAGGAGGGAGAGTGGGGAGACGGGCGGGGGGTGGAAGTGTTGCGTCGTATGTTGATGCGCTAGTACCACTATCTTATGTTCATGCATCGCATACCTTTGTTCCTGTGTCTTTTTTTTTTTTCGATTGTGACATGTCTTTTTTTGTGTAGTTGTGGTTTGATTTCTGGACAGCACGCAAAACGTATACACGCATCTAGTCTACGATTTCTCTCTGCATCAGAGGGCCCCCGACGGCCCGCGGGACAACCCGAGATCCTTGATGCGCCCCGAGCCGACGTCGTACACCCACCCATGGACCGAGATGTCCTTGCTCGCGGCCCACGCCTGCCGGATGGGTTCGGCGGCACAAATGTGATCGACTTGGCGCTTGACGTTTTCCTGGACGATGAGGTTGAGGGCAGCTTCGGGCGTGGTGTTGGAGAGGTCGAGAGAGGCGATATGGGACGTGAGGGGGGCGAGCCAGCGCGTGAGGGGGGTGGATTTTTCGGGTGTACGTGAGGCGGAGGTTGATCGGGCTGATACGGCCTCGTAGCACGCCGCTGCGCCTCCGCACTGGGTGTGTCCGGCGAGCACGACTGCGGGAGGGGGGGGGAGGTGGGTATATGCGCGCGGGTATGATGGGAGACGCACCGTGTTCGACGCCGACGACGTCGATGGCGTACGAGAGGACCGCGAGTGCGCTGTCGTCGTGTAGATGGAACTGGCTGTGAGGCGTGAGGCGTGACGTGACGTGAGAGCCGTTGCGTGGGGACGTACTTTGCAATGTTACGGTGAACAAAGATGTCCCCCGGGCGTGCGCCGGTGAGGACCGACTCTGGGACGCGCGAGTCTGCGCATCCGATCCAGAGGACCTGTGGACGTGCACGTGTGGGACGGGGATGAGGAGCGGAACGGGGTGACGTGCCTTGGGGAATTGGCCCTGGGCGGACTTGCGGAAGAAGCCGGGTTCGGCGCGGTCGACTGCGTCCGCCCAGGATGCGTTGGCGTCGAGGAGGGCGTGCACGGACGAGCGGGGGGGGATCATCGTGCTCGTGTGGCGAAGGAATGCGCGTGTGTAGAGAATGGTGGAGGACAAGGAGGGTGTGCCAGGGTGCTCGGCTTTTTCTCTGGCTGGTGCTCGATCTGATCCCAGGTATGAGCTAATCCCCCTCGGATGTTTTATCACTGCCGAGTGTCCCCTTTCGACAGCGCCACCGTCATCCGTCGAGCGTGGGGGTGATGGAAGTGGTGGGCCTGGATGGTGGGATCGACTGTACGGTATCGTGAGCCTATCTATGGGCTATTCTCAGTACCTGTTGCTCACCAGCTGGGTGACACTTCCGAAAGGTGTGAGGTCTGTCAATGCTCTATAGATAGTCCTCATCTCCCACAAAGAACACGCTTCCTCGCGGTGTCAGGTGGCGAGACATCGTCCGAGTCCGTCGAATTCATCATGTCACGCTTGTGGGACACCGTGGTCCTCTCCTCTCTCTGTCCCTTTCCCTTCACCCCTCACTCACTCACCCCGCAGGCTGAGGACTTGGAGCCGAGCTTCGCACGCAGACGGTACAGACGACCCCCAATTCTCAAGCCGCTACTTTTCAACGTCGGATGCAAGCCCCTATGTCGTCCGTTTGATTAGCCGCCAAAAAAAAAGGGGTGGAAATGAGCAAGGGAAACGCACGTCGGAAACACGTCCTCACGTGCGCCAGCTAGACGCGCGACCAGGGTGGGCAGCCGGCCCCACTGCGGGTGGCAAGTGACGCGATGGAGTGGCCTGTGTGGAGCGGGACGAGGCGATATGGCGAACACGAGAAAAGGAGACGGAAGGACGTACGGGGAGCTCATATCCTACCAATCCGCGCCCAAAACATGTCTGTTTTTAACTTCACCGACATATTCCATGTACGCTCCTCCCATGTCATATCGCTCGTGAAAACTTCGCCCTCGACGATTGTTTTGTGCTCGTCGTGTTCACAGACGTGCAACCATCGTCCTCTGAGGTGGGTGGAGGGAGAGGATCCGAGACGATAGTCGCAGACGTACATTCACCACTCCCTCATCGGTGACATCCTTGGCGGGTCCTGGAGCAGCCTCCGTCGTGGGTGTGGGTAGAGACTCGACCTGAGGGACAATTGCTTCTTTGTCCATATCATCTCCCCCGTTCCCTTCGCCATTTCTGCTCTTCGTTTCCGTTGGCTACCTCGCTTGCCTTGCGCACATCCGCTTTAGGTATGGCCTCCAGACCAGGCGGCAGTACAGCCTGAGCCCGTTTTGCAGCCACCTGCCTCAGAAGCGGCGGCGATTCCGGTCCGGTCGCCCGAACAGGTGACGCTGGCCTCGAAGAAGGGGCCAACGGCGACGACATCGATGTTTTCCCTCTGATAGATGCCATGCAGAGGACGGGTGTCCAGGCGACGGGGACGACGGGGGTGCGCGCGATCCTGCGCGCGAACGGCTGGATGCAGGCGTCACAGGACGTCCAGTTGGCGGCGAGGCGATGCGAGCAAAGAGAGGCCTGAAAGGGGACGTGGGACGGGAGACGCCGCGCGCGCGATGTGGGTCAGCGTAGTAGGCGTCATAGGGAGCGGAACGGCATTTTGGATGGGTGGTGATTCGGCAACAACGTGGTGCGACACTGTGAATAGCGGTGGGGGAACAACCGTATCGGTCGTGGCCCTACCGCGCACGACATTGCGCTGTGGAATTGGGCGCAAGTTCAGCGCCTTACCCGGGAACGAACTGGAGGACTCGGTATGAGAATGGGGGGCAGAAGGAGGGGGAGGGGGAGGCAACTTCTTCGCGCCGTCCTTCTCTTTGGTATTCCCTCCGCTCTCCTTACCCCAACTTACAGCCCTCTCTCCCAACACAATAGCAATCTCCCAGACCTCCGTCGTCCAGGGGGAACCGGAGGTTTCTCAGAAGTTGAAGGCAAGGTCGTGCCACTTGCAGGATGATTTCCTATACTCACGGTAGTCGGCAGTGAAGGCGTCTCTTGAGTGTCGCCACTGACAAGGGGTTCAGGAGGCTAGACAACTTCCTACTCCCGTATCCACTCCACAATTCCTACGCGCACAAATGCCCACAATGAACACGTACTTCGAAGCATCGTGAAGCAATAATTCGACGTACATAGGGCATACGGCGAGTGTTGCGTCCAAACCTGAATGACGCGGGCGACGATATGGCATTGAGAGGAAGTCTGGAGAGGGTGCCAACAGCAGACACAGATACAATACACCTGCACTGAAGTCGTCAAATCAGACACTGAACTCCAATGAATAAGGATCATGTCTTCACCTGAAGCTCTGGTTCACACGTTGAGCTCCAATGGAACGGTTGCACTCCTGCTCTAGTCATATTGTAAGCTCAATGCGTGGATCTGACGAAGCGGAGGGCAATTCACCGTCAAGAGCACTGACGCCACTTTCGTCCATTCTCTAGGATAAGCAGATATCACGTTGGCTGGGCGGCTCTGGGTTGCAAAGTAAGAGTCTCAGCAAAGAACGTCGCCGCATTGGGCTCGGTTGTGTTCGGGATAATATTCTTGAACTGGACCACTGAGTGGACAGCGCAAAGACGAAAGTAGCACAGCCACCTATGGGTCCGTGTTCTATTCTCATCCGGCGAGTCGTATTATTGTATACTAACAGCTTTACTTGTAGCATATACATATACCACTAATCCAGCCAAAGCAAGGGTACTTCTCGTACGTTCGTCTTTGTCGTTGTGTTCTGACACTCGGTAGAAAGAAACCACTGGCATAGACGACTCGACCATTCGGTCAGGCATCCGGCCCGGTTCGGCGCCTGTTACGACCTCATTGCGACCTCATGTTGGCTCCCAGGGCACACATTCCACGTCCCCAGCTACAACTTGCCCACAAAATATCTGTTCTCACTTTTCCTCACCAGCTATAGCATAAACCACTGATTCAGCCAAAGCATGGATACAAATATGTACGTACATTAGCTTCCTTCATAATTTCCCCAGGCTAAAAGAGGTTCTAGGGCGAAAAACATCACCATTAGAGGTGGGGTCTCGCCCTTGTGTGTTTCTGCGAGTTGACCTTTCTTCCAGATATCCAATTTCTCACTCAAGCGAGGCGTAAAAAGAATTATCACATCCAGATTTCCGTAGGCGATACGATCCGGTCGACGAAGAAGGTAAAGGGGAAAGATAATTGCATTACTTGGGATGACGTTTTCTATTTGTGGGTACATATGCATTGCTCTACACCATCGAACTGACTCTTGGTAGTGACGGAGACAATGGTACCGCCATTCTCGCAACGGTTTTCAGGGAGAGTCGCATTCCCTTCAAACAAGACAAAGTTCTTGGAAGTCTCACGGATACCATCGGCGGGATATTGGCAAAGTCCGAGAATGGCGGTACGAAGAAACTGTGTTTGACAATGTCTTGTTTTATTGACGCGATCTCTTCCGATCAAAGTGCTCGAAATGCCTCTTGGCGGAGGAACTTCCGATGCGCCTGAACGTTCGGGGATTGCGATCAAGTTCGCGCTCGCTGTCGAGGCGCGTGGGGACGTCAACGCAAACGAACTTCAAGCTACCGATGTCGTCAACCAGGCGAAGGAAGCGATCAGCGCATTGCCCGCCGCGCCGCAAATCATTGGGCAGGTTGATTCGGCGATCAGTAGTGGCACACAAGTCGCGACAGAGCTTCAGACATTCGAGAATACATGGAACGTTCTATTGAAAAGGATGGCTCTTTTTAACAAGATCGTGGCTGGGGTTGCAGAGGTATCTGATATTCAGCGTCTTGCTCCTTCTCCGTCTGAATGTCGCATAGATTCACCCATATACGTCGTTGGCCTGGTCTGTGATATCGGCTGCGAACCAGGTTTGTGTGTTCCTCGACATTCTCGCTAGCACTTATCACAGGTTTTGTTGCCACTCAGGTGCTCGTAAACCAGCAGAATCGCGATGACGGGGTCATTCGCTTAGCGGGAACTATGAGCCACGTTTTTTCGTTTGTTGAGGACGCCGAACCCTTGAAGGCCGTCGAGGCGCACAAAGAGCCCATCAAGCTTCTCCTCCAGCAAGTTACGGAGTGTGGGTACTTCATCCGTGAATACGCCAAACAAAACAACTTTTGTTAGTCGTCGTTCCCCTTATGATCCCCATCACTGATCTTCATATCAGGGATTCGGACGGCGAAATATACGCTCACTGATATCGATGGAAGGATCACGGTTTATGAGAACAAGCTCCAAGAGCTGAAAACCGCATTCTTGGCAGGAGTTACACTACAGTCGGGTGTCACCGTCTTTCGTATGATGAATGTAGTGCAGAATATCGGTATGTTCCATGTGTTGAGAATGCGTCAGGATGCTGACGGATGTGGGATGCAGAGGAAACCATTGTCCTAGACGACATGCCCTATGCTGCTGGCGCTAGATACATAGAGGAGAAGGGGTGCCTTCCAGGGACCCGCGAGGGTGTCATTCGAGAAATTTGCGACATTCTCAATGATCCGGCCGAGGATGCGCCTCGGGTGTGCCTCCTTACCGCCGTTGCAGGCTCGGGCAAGTCCGCCATCGCCCACTCGATCGCTCGACTGTACGACGAACAACGGAGACTGGGCTCGTCGTATTGCTTCCTTCGCAGTGACGTCGCGAAGCGCAATCCACAAAATATATTCAGCACTATCTCGCGCGACCTCTCCGACCATGATCCGCAATTCAAGTCCGCACTTTGGAAGGTCGTGAAAGATGATCGAGCGTTACGCACGTCGGTATCGCCTTCAGAGCAAGTCAGGCAGCTTATCATCGGGCCCAGTAAGAATATCGACTCCATCGGTCCCTTGATCGTTGTGGTGGATGCCGTCGACGAGAGTGGCGAAATAGGAGATCGCCAACAACTTCTAGATGTCCTCTCACAGCAATTCACCGAACGCAAACTCCCAGCCAACCTTCGCTTCCTGATCACAGCTCGGCCTGAAAGGGACATCCTGGATGCCCTGCCGGCTGGTCCACAAATTGTTCGTATACATCTAGGGGATGTCCCACAGGCCACGATTGATGAGGACATTGGCAAGTTTATCCGTCACTCCCTCCGTCGGTACCCCGAGCTCGAATCTTCTTGGCCGAATCAGAAGTGGTGTCACCTTCTTGTTCAGCAGTCCCAACGTCTGTTTCAGTGGGCGTCCACTGCATGCAAGTTCATCAAAGGGGATGATAGTGCTGGACTCGACCCATGTGAACAGTTTGAGATACTCCTGCGAGCCGACAACTATTCTGGCGTCCACCCCCTAGACAAGCTGTACGAAACTATACTAGCTCAACTGTTCACCCGGTCTGATGCTCGCGACCGGTTTCGGGAGGTGATGGCCGTCGTGCTGGCGCTCAAGGAGCCGCTATCTATGAATTCCCTTTCCGCTCTCTGTGGTAAAGAGCTGAAGGTCCGGAACATCATCAAACCCCTGGGCGCGTTACTAGACGGAGTCCTGGACGAAGAGAAGCCCATCCGCCCCCTCCATACATCATTCCGTGACTTTTTACTGGATGAGCATCGGAGTTCAATGTTTCATCTCGATATCTTACCACGACATCATCTCTTTCTTGGCCATGCACTACTCGGATGCATGGAGAAGATGCTCAAGTTCAACATCTGTGACCTCAAGGATTCTCGACTCCGCAATACTGAAGTCTCCAACTTGCCGAGTCGGGTGACCAAGGCCATCCCCCCCCACCTTGCATACTCATGCCGGTATTGGGTGGGCCACATCCAGCATGCAGAGTGCCCCACCGAGTTAGAAAAGGTCACATCATTCTTCAAAAACTTTTTCCCCTTCTGGCTCGAAGCCATCAGTCTTCTCTCCCTCTCCTCCCCTGCATCCTACATCCTAGCTGCTCTAGAGACCTGCACTGTCCTGGATAAATGGGCCAAGGTGAGATCTGCTGGGATCATCAATAATAACTATTAATGAGGATGTTACCAGGGTCATGAGATTTCCACCTTGGCATTAGAGGCATCCCAATTCATTCAAGTGTTTGCTCCTGTCATGAGAGAATCTACACCCCACCTTTACCTGTCAGCCATGCCCCAGACACCATCCAGCTCACCACTGAGGCAACTATGGCTGGACCACCTCCAAAACCATCTCTCAGTGACCTTGGGACATCCACTAAGCTGGCCAGCAGAGATGCTTACTTTGCAGGGTCACACACATATAGTCACCTCTGTTGCCTATTCACCTGATGGCAGTCAAATTGTCTCTGGCTCTTGGGACAACACCATTAGGGTTTGGAATCCAACCACTGGTCAGTGTATAGCAGGTCCATTCCAGGGTCACACAAGAGCAGTCACCTCTGTTGCCTATTCACCTGATGGCAGCCATATTGTCTCTGGCTCAAGGGACAAGACCATTCGGGTTTGGAATCCAGCCACTGGTCAGTGTATAGCAGGTCCATTCCAGGGTCACACACAAACAGTCACCTCTGTTGCCTATTCACCTGATGGCAGCCATATTGTCTCTGGTTCAAGGGACAAGACCATTAGGGTTTGGAATCCAACCACTGGTCAGTGTACAGCAGGTCCATTCCAGGGTCACACAGAGAGTGTCACCTCTGTTGCCTATTCACCTAATGGCAGTATTGTCTCTGGCTCAAGGGACAAGACCATTAGGGTATGGAATTCAACCACTGGTCAGTGTGTAGCAGGTCCATTCCAGGGTCACACAAATGCAGTCACCTCTGTTGCCTATTCACCTGATGGCAGCCATATTGTCTCTGGCTCTTCAGACAAGACCATTAGGGTATGGAATCCAACCACTGGTCAGTGTGTAGCAGGGCCATTCCAGGGTCACACAGAGGAAGTCACCTCTGTTGCATATGCACCTGATGGCAGTCATGTTGTCTCTGGCTCAAGGGACCACACCATCAGGGTTTGGAACCCAACCACTGGTCAGTGTACAGCAGGTCCATTCCAGGGTCACACAAATTGTGCCACCTCTGTTGCCTATTCCCCTGATGGCAGGCATATTATCTCTGGCTCTTTGGACAAGACTATTAGGGTTTGGAATCCAACCACTGGCCAGTGTGCAGCAGGTCCATTGCAGGGTCACACAGAGGCAGTCACCTCTGTTGCCTACTCACCTGATGGCAGTTATATTGTCTCTGGCTCTTTGGACAACACCATTAGGGTTTGGAATCCAACCACTGGTCAGTGTGCAGCAGGTCCATTCCAGGGTCACACAGAAGCAGTCACCTCTGTTTCCTATTCACCTGATGGCAGGCATATTGTCTCTGGCTCTTCAGACAAGACCATTAGGGTTTGGAATTCAACCACTGGTCAGTGTACAGCAGGTCCATTCCAGGGTCACACAGATTGGGTCAAGTCTGTTGCCTATTCACCTGATGGCAGTCATATTGTCTCTGGCTCAGATGACAACATCATTATGGTTTGGAATCCAGCCACTGGTCAGTGTATAGCAGGTCCATTCCAGGGTCACACAAAATGGGTCACCTCTGTTGCCTATTCACCTGATGGTAGTCATATTGTCTCTGGCTCTTTGGACAAGACCATTAGGGTATGGAATCCAGCCACTGGTCAGTGTACAGTAGCTCCATTCCAGGGTCACACAGAAGCAGTCACCTCTGTTGCCTATTCACCTGATGGTGGTCATATTGTCTCTGGCTCTTGGGACAAGACTATTAGGGTTTGGAATCCAACCACTGGTCAGTGTACAGCAGGTCCATTCCAGGGTCACACAGATTGGGTCAAGTCTGTTGCCTATTCACCTGATGGCAGCCATGTTGTCTCTGGTTCAGATGACAAGACCATTAGGGTTTGGAATCCAACCACTGGTCAGTGTACAGCAGGCTCATTCCAGAGTCACACAAGAGAAGTCACCTCTGTTGCCTATTCCCCTGATGGGAGTCATATTGTCTCTGGCTCGAGGGACAACACCATTCGAGTTTGGAATCTAACCCCTGGTCAGTACATAGCAGGCTCATTCCAAGGTCAGAAAGCTGATGATCTTTTCATCAAAGTGTCAACTCTGCAAGGACCTGCTTCCTTCAGAGAGAGAGAAATGCATGAAAAAGAAGATGGCTGGATTGAGCTCTCCAATGGTGCTTGCTTTTGCTGGATCCCTCCTTGGGCTAGGCATGTCTTTTGTCTTCCTATTCATTCTTTGATCATATCATCTCGTGAAACTTACAAACCCGACTATAGTAATTTTGTGTATGGGGACTCTTGGATTTCCTGTTGGAAGTAGCTTCGATTGTTGTTGCCTATCATCTCGAGCTGTATTTATTCATATTGGTTGTTGTGTTTGTTTCCTTGTTCTACTTGACACGAAGTACAGTACATACCATCGCAGCTTGTGCTCTCTGGCCCCCACCTCGACCCCACCCCGATTTTACCTTGTGTTGCGGCAACACTAAGTGCGAACGGCATCTGATAACAAGCACGCGTAGACGACGACAACCGTACTCTAGCGTCTCACAAACAAGTAGGGAAAGTAAAGAAGGTAACAGTGTCCATCGCCATCACGTAAACGAAAACCAACCCTTCATAGCAAATCAGTACCAACAAATCGACGAGCGAAAAAAAGAAGGAAAGAAAACGCGAAAGAAACCTCACATGACAACGCACTCCTTTTCCTCGAGCTTGACGCCCTGAATACCCATCTCTGCAAACGTCGTCGGACCCTTGCCAGCTGGACGTTGTGGCGGCGGCGCCTGTGACGCCGCTTGTCCTTGCCCTTCCATGTCCGGAGGCAGCGCAGGCGACGGCATGCTCCTCGTACGTTGACCGGGCGGTCGTCCAGCCGGCTGTGCGTAGTCGAGTTCTTCCGGACAACGTCGACCACCTGTCGGCTGTCCTCGAGCAACGGTCTCGGCGCCCCACCGCTCTTGCGCTCCGAGCGCTGCTTCGCCTGCGTGCGCCTCCGCACGAGTTTCGATTCCGTGATCGTGTCGTGCTCTTGCCTCGAGAACGATTGCGGGGACGGCTGCGACAAGGCCGCCAAACGCTCGACCGCATCCGAGTTCCCATGATCGGAAGCCTATTGTAGCGTCGGGGGGAATTGGGATCAGCCATTCTCACATCCCCCCCGACTCGACTTACCAACTGGTACCACATGCAAGCTGCATCAATGTCCTTGGACCCACCAACCCCGACCTCCTTGTAATACCTCATCGCAAACTCGGCGCTCCCCAACCCCTTTCGAGCAGCCTTTTCTGCAAACGTAAAGGCCAACGTCTCGTCCTCGTCAAATGCCCCCTCGGCACCACACAAGAACCACTTTCTGAGCGCCATGTCGGCTTCGACTTCGCCTTGTTGACTGGCGAGCGAGTAGTATTGGACGCTCAGCAGGGCGTCGAACGGGAAGGGGGCGAGCGCAAATTCGTACGCATGTCCGAGTTTGTACTGCGCTGGCGCGAAATGGAGGAACGCAGCGCGCTCTAGACGAAGACGCGCTTCTTGTTGGAGCGAAGAGTGCGGGGGAATGAGCGGCGCAAAGAATTGCGGGGGAACAGTCACGTGGGAGAATTCGCCGAGAAGAAGAAGACCGATACGTACGCGGGCTGAGGGACCTGCACGGAAGCAAGCGTTGCAACACGGTGAATCAAGGGAAGCGCGATCTCTGGCTGCGGCGCAAGACCGAGTTGGAACATCAAGTGCGCCATGCCCATACGCTATTACATACGCGTTGGAAAAAGGACTAGCGCAGAATCGAAAAGGACATACATAAACATCGCTCTTGGCGTTTCGCTTGACACCGCGTTCAAAGCAGTCGCGTATATGCAAATGTTCGTAATCATGGCCAAGGCGCAACCAAACCTGCGAGTACCCCGCCCGCGTGGCTTGTTCAAGGCCGCAGAAGGCGACGCGAGGGTTGTGTTCGATGTGATTTGGTTACGCGTCTGACGCAGAAAACGTGGCATGTAGATAGATCGCCTCCACAGCAAAGATGGGGATTGGGGTGGGATGTTGGGCGGACGCGACTCGAACGACCAGCGGGACTGCGATCTGGACGAAACGCACCAGTTGGGGATCCTGTATGGTGGCGGGTCCGACGGGTGGGGCATCGCCTGCAGCATTCTGCTGAGCACGGTCGGCAGGGCCGGTGAAGGATGGTGTTCCGCTCTGCCGGGATGGAGAGGGAGGTGAACAGAGTTGGACGCTGCTGTGGCTGCTGTGGAGGTGTAAGGGACGCTCTATGATGGGGCGGCGGGGGTGTCTGGTACTGCGATTGGTAATGAGCCGGCTGGGAATAGGAATGCTGTGGGGGACGCGGTGACGCAGGGAGAGGTATTCCGGCAGGGTAAGGGACCTATTTGGGGCGGCTGGACTGAAACGCGATGGGTTGGACGAATCCAGGGGGGTTGCAGTTGGGAGGAGGCTGATGGGGTCTAGGCGAGTGGGCGAGGTGTGGAGGCTGGTGAAAAGCGGCGGCTTGTTTGTCCAAGGTCCTCGCCATCTAATACAAAAAATAGGGTAATCGGCGACACATGGAGGTAACGCTACACGCGGCGCACATTGGCGGGCAGGTTTGGATCGAGACGATGTGCACGGGGAGCGGGGAGTGGTGTGTTTGGATGTGGTGGTGGTGATGATGGAAGGGAGTAGGAAGTCGGGCGAGGGGGCGGCTGGTCCAGACGCATCATGTATCCAGCAGGGTGCGAAGGAACAGGCGGCACAGTCATGTCCCTGGATCAAACGTGTCTCCTGAGTCCCGGCCGTCTAAGCCCGCGGTCCGTTCAGGCTCGAGGTCGTGGAAGTAGCAGAATGTCGTGGTCGCTGTAAGTGCCGCATCATGTGTAGGTGGTGGCGAAAATACCAAATCTCACACCCTCATCGCTGCGGTAGCATTGCTCGACTTGCGCAACTAGGACGAATCCAACTCCAAGCTCGGAAGGACAGTCGTGTCCGTGCATGCTCCCATTCAAGTTGCTCTGAAGCTCTTGACCATGATCTCCTGTTCTCCTCGGCCCCGTCACTCCTTGATCTCACCCGAAAAATGGTGGTCATCCTCCTTCTTGCCATCCACGCTTTACCAGTCCACCGGCACCCACAGGACAGGACTCCTCTCCTTGCTCACACTCCGTCTTGGGTGGTATTGTGTTCTTCACTGTGTTTAACCTTCCTCGTTCGTACTACCACTACCCATTTCGTCGTGTAGTAGTAGCTATTGTCCGTGCACCACTCCGTCGTATGCTACTCCATACCTCACGAACATACTTGTCGTTGTTCCCGGACGTGCGATGTCTTATGACTTCCGTTCGACTTCAGCTCCGGGTTGCTTTCCGTACAAGGGAGCCGAAAAACATACGACTGGTGAGCCTGTGTCTTTTATGCCAGTGCCAGTGGATCCTCCGGTGTTGACGGAGAATGATTATAGAGGCACGACATCATTGATTCTTCATATCTCGTTATCCAGATAGCACCGTATTCGCCTCCGAGGACATGATGGGCGACGTAATGATTATAGCGCTCTGCCATAACAAATTTTGATCGAGGTTCAACGCCACAGAGAACGTGGAAGGTAAGGTACTCCTTACTGCGGAATGTGCAGGGCTCTCATCTGAATCCACACTTCCCAAACCAAATCCCACCTGCGCACCATACCCAAATCCTCCTTTTTTCACTGGCCCCTAGGTTCCACCCAAAAACTGCATGTCTACCAAGGTCCAAGACGTCTGGTCAGGAGGGTAATGCTCCGGGTCACGTGCCACCGTGTTTGCCTAAATCCGCGGCAACCAGTGAGCTTCCTCACTTGCTTGACTGTTCTTGGGGACAGATTCGAGGATGTTGCCGCGAACCAGACTAGCCTTTCCCCTCTTCCCCGCGCGCCCCGCACCCGTCGTGTATCACGGTGATTGTAAAACAGGTTCGAGCGTCGCGACGACCTTCACTAGATTCGAGCTGTTGGTCATTCGTTTTCCTCTCTTTTTCGCACCTCTCTAACCTCGCCAGCAACGTAAAGTCCCTGCGAATATTGGGAGGTGCTAGATAGGTTTTCATACACAACCACATCAAACATTAACCCGTGGTCTCGTGAAAAGCGATAACTCGGTATAATCATCATGGCCGTTGACAATTTGAAATCAGGCTTCTAATGCGAACGAGTACGAGATTGATCTAGGTGACTCGGCTCGACAAGTGCGGCTGTGAATTGGAATGACTTGACTTGTCCCACAGGGGCACTTTGTCTCTCTTGGGTCAAAGTGCTTTCAACATCGGAGTCTCTCATGCAGTCCATTCGCGAGGCTGTTTATCAGAAGCACCACCTGACGTCACATCCCCTCTTCCGTTGATCCCATCAAGCCAATGGGCGCGCGAGAACGCGTGCGCGGTGGATACTTGCACGCCAGGCGAACCTCAGACGTGTGACGAGTTTCCATCAGAAACGGTCCCCCCCCCCTTTTTTTTTCTGAATCGTCGTCCCGACCTGTGACCGCTGAATGACGTTCTATTTTCATTTTTACGACTTGGAGTAAAAGCCTGTGGGCTTTATGACGATGAATGTCCGACAGGACCCCAATCCCGAAGCCGTGCCGTGCCATCCCTCGTATCAGCGGCTCGGAGAGGGACAAAATCGAAGCGCTGGTGCGTCAGAATATGTCGTTCCTGTTTCCATCCCCGTCCAACCATGTCTTTCAGGGCGCTGGTGATGGGGCCTGCATAAATACCTCCCATAGGATGTGCGCGTGGTTCTTGGCCACTCCCACCGCTTTTATCCTCCTTGCTCAGGATGATGGCCCCTTTTGCTTCCTTCCGACAGAGTCCCTATACTGTAACCTATCCCCCTCTCGACGGATCTCTGTTTTTACCAGAGATGATCGAATTTAATGCAAAGCACAACCCTGCACACACGTTCTACACCTTTTACGACGAGCGCGTCAATGACCTCCGCCACGTCTCCCATTTAGAATTCTACCGCGCATGCCAACGCATCGCCCACGCCGTCCGTCCAGACCGTCGAGGCCCTGACAACACTATCATCGCCATCATCGCCAACTGCGACACCATCCTCTACCAAGCACTCACGATCGGCGTGATCTATGCTGGTCTTATCGTGCGTCGCCCTCGCACTGTTCGGTTAGATTCGACTAATGTCGCCATTTCTTTTGAAACAAACAGCCGTTCCCAATGTCGCCTCGAAATTCATCGGCTGCCGTGGTCAACATGTTGCGAAAGACGGGTTGCCGTCGTTTGATTGCAACGCGCCACTCTCTCGCGGCGCTGCTGGACGGAATTCGAATGGAGTTTGGGTCGTCCGAACTCGAGATCGAGGAACCGCCTGCGCTTGCATACGCGTATCCCAAGCTCGGGAATGAAACGGCGAGCACGCCGTTCGTGCCCTATCCCAAGGCAGACGAACGACCCGTCGAAGACGCGATCATGTACTATCTCCATTCGTCGGGCAGCACCGGGTTCCCAAAGCCCATCCCGATCACTTATTTGACCGCCGTGCACTGGTGCACCACACGTGGGTATTCGCCACGTTTAATTCGAGATTTCAACTCAACTCGTCCCCCCCTCCCTCCGAGATCAGCGTCCGTGTTGGAGCACGTCAATTTGCCCACAGATATCCGAATCTGTGCAGCCTCGCTCCCGCCGTTCCATGCGCTCGGCATCATTACACAGCTGCTTTATCCCATCGCCTCCCTCAAAAACGCGTCCGTGTATGCCCCCACGTCCTATCACGATCTCACAACAGCCCCTGTCATCCCAAACGCGCAAAACATGATCGAAGCCGTCCAGCAGACCAAATCGACCGCGCTCGTCGTCGTCCCTTCGTTCCTGGAAGAATGGGCGACCTCGCCGCACGTCGTCCAGGTGCTGAATGGGTTGGAATACGTGGTACGTCTCTATCTTCTCTTTCACCTCTTTGTCCTCCCCGTCTAAATGAACACGTTCCCTCCAAGGTTTTTTGCGGTGGGCCACTCGCCACAAAGACGGGGGACGCGCTGGTAGCTGCAGGCGTCAAGCTTTCGGCGGTCTATGGCGCGACCGAGTTTTCCGCGATCACGTATACGTTCCGGAGTCCCTCCGAGCAGGCACTTTGGGAGTGGGTACGCTTTGGACCGAATCAACGTATACGTTGGGTGGAGCAGGAGGACGGGACGTACGAATGTCAGGTCTTGGTACGTGTCTTTTGACGTGCACGCGGGGTGTGCGGGTGGTGGTGAGCGCTGATGGCTGATCTTGGGACGACCTTTCTCTCTCACTCTCTCCGTGCGCGGGAGTGCAGACGTGTCCGACGCACCAGGTCTCCGTCGAGAACCTGCCCGACGTCAAGGGGTACGCGAGCTCGGACGCGTTCGTCAAGCACCCCACCATCGAGGGGTTGTTCAAAGTGTACGTCGTGCTGGGTCGGTCGCGCATGTTGCTCAAAGTCGCTCATCGTTGGCACGTACAGCGTTGGCAGGCTAGACGACGTGCTGATTCACTCTTCGGGCGAAAAGACGGTACCTGCGCCGATGGAGACGTTGATCGGCTCGAGTCCGCTCTTGTCGGGCGCGTGTATGTTTGGGCGCGGGAGGAGCCAGACGGGGGTGCTCGTGGAACCTAGGCCGGAGCATGCGATCGACGACGTCACGGACGACGAACTGGTCGCTGAATTTAGAAACAAGATCTGGTGTGTCGCGGGGGGTTTTCTTTTGTTGCGTCGTCGTAGCTGACCACCATGTCTGCAGGCGGGACGTCGAGGAAGCCAACGAGGAGGCGCCCGCGTTCAGCCGGATCTTCAAAGAGATGATCGTGGTGACGAGCAAGGAGAAACCGATGTTGCGCACTGGAAAGGGGACAGTGATGAAGAAGGCGATGATGAAGTTGTATGAATCCGAGATCGATGCACTGTAAGCGTCGAGTTCTCGTCCACGTCCGTCCTTGTGGTCATGGAACCATGCATAGGTATGCGTCCGTGGAGGCGAGCGCCAGGGCTGCGATCGACGTGCCGCTCCCGGCTTGCTGGTCTCAGATCGAGGTTGAGAACTGGTTGATGGCGCATGCGACGGCCGTCAATGCGGGCAAGCCCGTCCACGTGGACGTGGACGTGTTCGAGCAAGGATTCGACAGGTCTGTCCCACTCGTTCGCGTGACGCCGTCCGGTGTGTGCTAAATCCAGACGCCCCACACACCCACGCACAGCCTGTCGTCCACGTCTCTCAAGAACCGCATCTTCGGGTCCTTGGGTGCATCTCCACACGAGGCGATTCGAGAAGCAGCGTCTCGAATCGGACAGAATGTCGTCTTCGCGAACCCCACGGTTCGCCGGCTTGCCAGTCATCTGATTCAATGCGTGGTCGGTGGGGAGGCTTCTCCCTGGTCTGTCCCAGATCCCAAAGCGGAGATTGAGGATATGATTGCCAAGTACGCTATCGGTTTGGGAGACGAGGTTGCCGATGGCGTGTCAGGGAGGTTTCACCATCGTCATGTCGTTTTGTTGACCGGCTCGACGGGTGGACTGGGTTCGTATCTGCTTGCGTCCTTGTTGAGCCGCGAGGACGTGGCCCTCGTGTATGCGTTCAACCGGCCTTCCACGTCGGGTACCATCACACATCGACAGCGCGCTGCTTTCGAGGACCGCGGGCTCGACACCGCCGTTCTCGATTCGGAAAAGTTGATCTACGCCGAGGGCGACGCGGCGCGACCGAACCTGTCGCTCGACGATCGGACGTACGGCGAGATCCGCGATTCGGTAACGACGGTCGTCCACAACGCATGGCGGCTCGATTTCAATCTCGCGCTGTCGTCGTTTGAGGGGAATGTGAGGGGGACGCGGCACTTGATTGATCTCGCGCGTGCGTCCAGGTGGGCGGCCAAGCCGAGGTTCTTGTTCATGTCGTCTGTGGCGTCGGCGCAGGGGTGGGATAAGAGTAGGGGTGCGTTCCCGGAGGAGGTGCAGTTGGATGCGGGGGTTGCTGTTGGACCTGGCTATGGTGCGAGCAAGTATGTGTCTGAGAGGGTGCGTACTTGCGTGGTCGTCCCTCTCTGTCGTTCTCACCCATGGACAGATCCTTGCTATGAGTGGGTTACCGGCGACCTCGTTCAGGATCGGGCAGATCACGGGTGGTGCCCCGCGGGGTGCGTGGTCGACCACGGACTGGGTTCCCATCATCGTCAGGTCGAGCGTGACCTTGGGCGTGCTTCCCGAAGCCCGCGGGGTAAGTCGATCACCTGGCTTTTGATTTCTCCCCCAGCTGACGTGGCACAAAAAGGTCGTGTCCTGGCTTCCTCCGCACGCTGTGTCCGATGCAATACTAGATGTTGCGTTCGCAGGCGAAGAACCCCCACTTGCCGTAAACTTGGTGCATCCCCGGCCGATCGCATGGGAGTCTCTCATGCAGCCCATTCGCGAGGCTGTTTATCAGAAGCATCACCTGACGTCCTCCCCTCTTCCGTTTATCCCATTCAGCCAATGGGTCGCGCGGTTGAACGCGTGCGCTGTGGACACGGGCGAGGCGAACATCAGACGCGTGGTGAGTTTCCATCAGAAGCGGTCCTTTTCTCTTTTTCTTCGAAACGTCCGACCTGTGACCGCTGAACGACGTTCTATTTTTATGTTTACACCACTTGGATTATTAAAAGCCTGCGATCAAACTGCTCGACTTTATGCGCTCGTTGGGGGAGAGCGACGAGGCGATGCGAGGTCAGGCTTTGGATCTGCCACCGTCTTTGGCAACGACAGACGAAGCGGTCGGGTTTACGAGCTTCGTGACGGAGGCGGCTCGGCGGGTGAGCAAGACGATGCGAGCACTCGAGCCGCTCTCGGCCGTCGATGCGGCACGATGGGTCGATTATTGGGCGTCGGCAGGCATGTTCTCGGAAGGCGACCAGACGGTCTGATGGCTGGCACGAGCCAATCAATCTCGTCTTGTTTGAATGGCCAAGTACACGAGGTGGCCATGTGTTGAGGGTGGTGGAAAATGAAGGTGGTTCCTTTTTTGCGTCGAGGTTGTGTCTAGTGCGGATGTGATTTGTGATTTCGATGATGGCAAAGTGATAGCATGTAGCGTACCCTGGCACGCCCGGCTTCGTCCCAGGTTCCGAAAACCGGTATCGTATGGTCGTCCACTGCGGCTTCGATTGCATTCCGTCGTACCTGTGCAAGTTGGAGGCGAAGAATGCGGACCGGACGAGTAGAGTGTACGGTGGGAATGATGGCTCGGAAACCCTGTCAATCTCGACCGACTGTGCCATTCAGCGCGTTCCACGGATTCTGCTTTTCTGAGATGACAGTCCAACGTTGGTGCAGGCGATAAGCCGGCTTGCCGGTGATTGAGATCGGAATGAAAAGGAAAAAAAAAAAGGACTCGAGTTGGGAGAGTTCGGAATCCAGTGCAGCCAGCACGTGTACGATTGGCTCGTTCTGATCAGTTTTTATAATGGTCCCCCTCGTCCCTGCAAACCCACCCATCGGCATCGCCTACGCTCGGTAGAAATCTCGTCTATCCTCGCTCGACGATACGGACACTCCTCTCCGCGTACCATCATAGAAAAGACACTCAAGGACGCCACGCAGGCCACGATGGAGTGCCCCATACTGGTCTGGATGCTCTCGCTCAATCGCGATGTCACGACAGAGGTGTGTGTTGCGTGCGTGTGTCGTGCACCTGTGCCACTGCGGCGCGTGCTTTCCCGACGGATCGCGCTCTGTTTTGCCAACCGTTTTGTTGCTCGTGCAGGAATACGACAAGTGCTATAATCTCGTGAGGGAGTGTTCGCCGCATGCGAGGATAGCGTATGATTGCACCTCTATCGAATCTTTTCGTGAGTCTGCCGGGCTTGGCCCCCCATCTTCTCCGGCACGTCGCTCACGCTGGTACATGCAGGCCAGATCATATCACAAATGTTGCCACTCCTCATGATGCGACACCGACGGATATCGCGAACAAAGTGGAAGGACTGCGAGACATCAAACGGGAAGCACTGGATAGAGCAGGTCTGTCCGTCCAGCCCTCTCCTTCCGCATCGCCGAAAAAACGCTCATCATCATCTCTCCTCACCCCGTCGTCCCATCTCCAATCAGTCCCCCGACGACATGCCCCCAGAAAAGTTTCTCCAATCCATGATTGGATACCACCTCGCCTACGATAACTCGCTGTGCGGCATGGTCATGACCCAGGGTCGTCAACGACAAGTCATCAACATCGGCCTCGGCATCAAACAGCTCTGCGTAGAACCCCGGGGCGTGTCCGTAGCGGCCTACGCAGAATCATTTGCCCACAAGGTACCGTCGTCTCTTTCTCGACTCCCACATCGCTTCCGATCACTTGCAGCTCACCCCGCTCGAATTGACGTTTATCGCACCCGAGCTCGGCGACGACGTCGTGCTCCGTCGGCTCTGCATCCTTCTCTCACTCAAAGCCGCCTACATCAAAGCGGTAGGCCAATCCCGCGGATTCGACTGGTCCCGGCTCGAGTTCAACATCCCCAACGAGAGCGCGCGCGGGGACGACCATCCGCTCCAAGGTTGGGAATTCCGCGTGTTCAAGGCCCAGCTCGGCGTGCAGCGCGGCGGGGCGGTGATCGAAGAGGGGTATCAGTGCGCGTGTGCCTTTTTTCGCGGCACGAAAGAGTCCAAGTTTATATGGCACGATAACGCAAAGGACTTGGAAGCTTGGGTACAGTTCATCAATATCGATCAGATGATAAAGGTCATTCCAAAGCTGACGGCTTAGAGCCTCTCCTTTTTCTTCTTCTTCTGCCTTTTTGCTGTCTCCTCTCACTCACACGTTTGTATTTCTTTCTTGTTGAGGTATGTACCATCACCCATGCTTGTCGTGGAGTACCATTTCTTCCTCCTTTGCTCGCTCGCTATTTGCTTTGTCTTTGTCATCTGGAACCTTTTTCTTCCATATGCGATATAACCCAACGCTTCATCTAATAGCCAGGAGAGAAGAATTTCACTTGTTTCTCATGTGATACACTACTGCGTGGTGCTAGATCGTGCGAGCACAGACGACGAGCTCCGTCCCGACAAGGTTTGGTGGCCCATGTATGTGGCGTTCACTCGACCTTGGAAGTGGCTGGCGTGGACGGATCCGATTCGGTCGATGGCACGGGAGGACCCGTGTAGTGGAAGCGGCCGTCTGATGGTGGCACAACAGCAGATAACGTATCGTCAGCACCCCTATCGCAACGGGAACACATAGAATACCACGTACCGATCAAGTACCACACCGCACTGACGAGCGCGAACCCGACAAACACCACCGAGGCGTAATCTAATCCCTCCAAGGTCAGCGATGCCCCACTCCTACGCGAAACGAAAAAAAAAAAAGAACAGAAAGAAGACGGGACTCAACTCATTGTTACTTGCGTCACCGGAACGATCGCCGGCATCGAAAACAACACGATCGCAAACACGATCCAGAGCACCGCGATCGCGTTCACCAACACCCCCGCCCTACCCAATCCAAACGGCGCGTCGGCGACCTCTTTGCGCCCCCCTACGAGCGATATCGCGACCGGCAGCGCATACGACGCGCCGAGACACATGACCGCGACGCCGACAAAGGCGTTAAAGGCCGTCGAGGAGCCGAGGTAGATGAGTCCGAGGAGCACCTGGATCGTCGTCGACAACAGGAGCGCGTTCACGGGGACGTCGGTCAGGTGGGGACTGATCTGGGCAAAGTGGGCGTAAAAGGGGATGGCCTTGTCGCGTGCAAAGGCCCATGTTGCACGCGATGCCGCGCAGGAGATCGAGATGGCGCAAAACATGCCAATGCCAAAGACTAGATACACGTCACGTTTAGTCTAGAGGGTCCTGTTGGGGAGCGAGACGTACTGATGAACAACTAAAGGGGGAGTGAGGATTATCCCTGTTGGTCGATATAGTACTCACCAATCCAAAGCCACCAGCATTGGAACCCATGATCAGCGTGAACATGACGCCAATCGGTTGACCAGAGCTGACTGAGCATTCCATGTGTGCGCTTAGGTACAACCAAAAACGCAACCCCACCATACAAACACACCTTGCAATAACGTGGCGACATCAGGCAACGTGAAGAGGATCGGAAGGAGGAACACAACGCCCGAGATGGCTCCAATCGGTACCGACAATGAAATCGCTCTTGGAAGGATCTCAGAGGGGTTGTGCACCTCTTCCGCCATGCTCGTAACTATCGCAAGTATTTAGACGAATGATCGAAAATAGGGCTTGATCTACGCTTACTCATACCGATCGCAGAGTACGTGTAGGCTAGAGAAGCAGAGGATGAGTAGAGCATATCAAAGGAGAATGTAACATACCGGGCTAAACATTCACGTCCGACAGACGCATGAGGTCATTTCGTAGACTCTCGACAGAGGATCGCTCACCGGGAGTAGACCGATGAAGAAGGACCAGCCAGGGGTCCAACCGGAAGCGGGCTCGAACCCGCCCAACGCAAATGATGCTGGGCGACGGCCTGCGGCCGCCTTTGCGGACAGACATATCAGGATTACTGTCGTCGTTGCGTGAGATAATGCATCACGAGCCAGCCGACACGTCTCTTACCAATGATACCAAGGGCAGTCCAACACGCGCAAGCAATCTATCAAAGAGTCGTCTGCAAACATCGCAGAAAACGGCCCAAGCGTACATACATCGATGGTTGGCAGATACTTGTTGAAGAATAAGCAAAATCCGCATGAAACGGCGGTGACACCGAGGAAAATCACGTCTGGACAAGGATGAGTAAGGAACTAGACGTTCGATTGGGAACACACATGTTTGCCAAGGAGTTGCTACCCAGTCGGGGTGATAAATACCTGCACCTGCAACGATCAATTGTGCCGTTCCTTGATGAGCGGTGAGTCTATGGTTTTCGAAAGACAGGACCGGGAAATACCAAACGTAACGCTCAAGGTGATAGTCCAATTTCCGACCACGTTGAGCCACCCATCGATCCAGGAGAATATAAGCTTGTAACGTGGTGGGGCCAAACGATAGCACCAATAGTACGCGCCTGCCGAAGTTGGGTATTTCGAGCAAATCTCAGCCAGAGAAAGTGCAAGCGCCTGGGTAAACGCGGAAACGAGGATCCATCTGGAGCGAACGTCAATGCAACTTGCACGAGACGGCTCGAAGCCACTAACCCCCAAATCATCACCGCTGGGCCACCTCCAACGAGGGAAGTGGCTACTGGAGCAGACAGACCGAAGGCTTGATTCATGTCAGCACACGATACACATCTATACACTACTACGGCAACTCACGGACTGCCATAATAGCTGGGAGCACCGACACGTCAGCTCCTGTGTGAGACCGGCTGCCATGTCAGACGAACCTAGAGTCACTGTACGCGAGCAACGACAAGAATAATGAACATGAGAGCGAGACCACTCGACGAATGGGGCTCACTGAAAAGAATATGGAACAAGCCACGCGTCTACGAACGGAAGGATTGTCAACTTGAATGGTTCCTGGACCGTGACAACTCGACGGCACGCACCCTCGTCATTTCTTGGGCGTATCCGAGCTTTTCCAGCCCTTGGCGAGCAGCCAGGTCCAAGTCGAGCACGTCATTCATGCCCATGGGGGTCTGCCGGTGCTAACAAACTGCAAAGAGCAACCCGAGCGTCGATGCGGGGAAGAACGACTCGGAGTTTATCTCGGCTCCAAGCGCCATGGGAAAGTGGAGAAGACTTCACTCGCGTACTAGCCCCGAGCTGCGGTTCTTTCGAGTGGACATGTTGGCTGTTCTTCTCACACGCTCTTCATGGCCGCGAAACAGGAAGACTCATGACTGCTTTTGTGCATTACATGGCCATTCTGGAGGTCGCCACCGTCGCCACTGTGAGCGATACAGGAAATACTCACCAGATCGACTTGGCCGTTATGATCTCGCCCATACCGAACAGTGCTAGCGTATGGCGTCACAATGTGGCGGAATTGCGACTACGACCAGATATGGCAGGTTTGGTTGGCCCCTGAAAGTTCGAGTCCCTCTTGTTTTCCCCCGTCGTCCTTGGCGATGCGAGCGCGGTTGGCGACGAGCGCCACGGCCAGGTGCGCTCGGTGTGCCACTGAAGGCGAGTGGTGCTCCTTCATGCGCTGTTCTCGGTGCAAAGTCTCCATTTACTGCGTACGTCCGGACCCGTATTCCTCGGGACCTGCTGACTCGCTTCCGTCCAGTCCAACGAGTGCCAAGCATCCGACTGGCCATACCACAAGTCCAAGTGCACACCCGCACCATCCCAAGCATCCCGGGCCCCGCCCTACAAAGTATGGGGAGTCACCATCCCCTGCAACGCCGACCGAGCGCGCGGCGCCCGCGCGTTCGAAGCCAAACTCATCGACCCGTCACATGCGATACACACCCAGGGCATTCCCTGTCCGTTGTTCCGACAAGTCGGCTTTCCTCTCGTTGTCTTTCGACATCTCTCCAACGACCCCATTCCCGTCTCGGCGACACGTGACCCCGGACTGGACAATCAAGCCGCCGCACACTTGATGACGAACCCGCATACGGGTCATCCAGAGGAAAGGTGCAGCCATTCCCAGTCTCCCCCGTCGTCTGATTGACGTTGCGTCCAGATGGCAGAGAGCGGGGTTCATAGGCACGGTACGTCTCGCGCCGCATCCTGTTGGGTGACCAGCTTCGAATACTCTTTAGGTGACCGTCATGCGTCAAGACTGGAAACCACTCTCGTTCGAGGCGATCGAAACGGGGTTGATGTACGTCGACCACATCCTCGGCATGTTCCGCGATGGCGAAGCTCCAACACGCCTCATGAACCCTGCAGTATTTCAACGTTTCTGCCAGAGGTACAAGCAGGAGAGGGTCTCGAGTGGCAATACGTCATTCAAGACGATGGCTATTCCCCTGTGATATATGATGGACGGACGTTCTTATATGTAATATTACGGTGATGTCTATGTACGTTCCATAGTGCCTGCTGACGTTGTAACTTGAAAAGGTCAATTTTGGACATGCCGCTCAGGAACGCGTCATCGCACGGTCGAGTGATCCTGACGGTTTGCTCACCATGTACCACAAAGGTCACCCCCCAAGTGGGCACACGGGCACTTCCCGCGAGGATATTAAGGATACGATTGCGTGTGAGCACCGATCCCGACGGTTCGTTCACCACAAAGGTCATCCCCAGGAACAGTCCCAAGTGGGACCCCGGCGGCGCGTGTCTCCCAACCGTACGTCTTTGACACGGGCGCTCTCCCGCGACAATATTAAGAACACGACCGCTTGTGAACATCCCGCATAGAGACGGCTGGATGGCTCATCAATGAGCGCTGAGCACCTGGCAAACACGGATACCGACGTCTTCGCCCTCCAAGAGCACCTTTTCGAATTATTGAAACTCGATATGTCCCTCCGAATGATCTGCGTCTGTACGAGGTCCCAATGTCCCATCCTGTAACCGACAGCGATGGTGTTCTTGGCGGCCTTCCCATCTCTGGCTTGGGGTCACTCTTGTGTGTTACACAAAATCTGGAAATATAATATATTTACGCCACAGCCCCAGAAGGATCATCCTCACTTTATTCTCGGTATGTATCGATTATGATTTGAGCGTCGCGATTGTTTAGCCTTTGTTTTTGATAGGTATCTCTGGGGATTGTGTCGGATCCGGGGTGCTGATCCCACAGAGTACCACCGCGTCGAATTACCGGGGCCGGTATATTGGGATGTCTTCTGCCAGCGACGGGAGCAGCATTGGACCCCCAAGTGGACTTGAACTAGGCGCCGCGGCGTAGTGGACCCAGCCCGTCTGAGGCAACTCGAAGTCGTCGATCCCAGTGAAGCAAGCCGAATGACTCGCCTGACGGTACGTTCTCCAAGACTGTACAAAGTCGGTAGGCATTCCACTGACGTGGCGTATTTGCAAATATGTACTCGCCCTCGTACGAACGATTTCCCTACATGCACCTGCACGCACTCGTCGGTTTTCAAAATAAATTTTGGCCATTGTCATCATCCTCGGGGGTCGGAAGTGAGGATGAACAGTTCACCCAGAGTCGCACGATCCAAACGTGAGGGTATGCAGGCGCGAGCCTTAGCCATGACGATGGGTACCCGCACCAATACTAGTACCCTGATTCGGTTCCGGTCAGGTGTCTCAAGATCTCAAGGATGAAAGCTTACGAAAAGGTGTCTCGGGATACCCGGTGGATGCTGACATTAATGCTCTTTGAGCTTACTTGTGCTAAAAGTGGAGTCCTTCCGCATCGTTGTATATCTACGATCCGCATTAC